>LGRX02021659.1:0-10390 GCA_001247695.2 Cymbomonas tetramitiformis
TGATGGGTGGCAGCCGCATACAGCTGGGAAGGCTATTCCCAGCGGAAGGCTATTCCCAGCGCCGTGATGGGTGCCAGCCGCATACCGCTAGAGAGGCTATTCCCAACGCAGTGATGGGTGCCAGCTGCATACAGTTGGGAAAGCTATTCCCAGCGATGTGATGAGTGGCAGCCTCATACAGTTGGTAAAGCTATTCCTAGCGCAGTGATGGGTGGCAACCGCATACAGCTGGGGGAACTATTCCCAGCGCAGTGATGAATGGTAACCCAATCCCTCCCACTCCCATTTGACAGATAGCTATAACGCAGCCTACCCCTCCAACTCAGCAAATAACTATGGCTCGCGATCCCCCTGCCACTCGGCATATAGCTATGGCGCGCCCTCCCCTTCGCACTTGGCGAATAGCTATGGCGTTCCCTTCCTTCCAACTCAACAAATAGCTATGGCGCGCCCTCCCTCTCCCACTAGGCAGATAGCTATGGCGCGCCCTCCACCTCCCACTCCGCAGATAGATATGGCGCACTTTCCCCTTGCCATTCAGCAGATAGCTATGGCGCGCCCTCCCCCATCGACAAATAGCTATGGAGCACCCTTCCCCTCCCACTCAGCAAATAGCCGTAGCGCACCCTCCTTCTCCCACTCCGCAGATAGCTATGGCACGCCCTCTCCCTCCAATTCAGCAGAAAACTATGGCGCACCCTCCCCTTCCCACTCAGCTGATAGCTGTGGCGCACTCTCCCCCTCCCACTCCACATATATCTATGGCACGCCCTCCCCTCCAATTCCGGCGGATAGCTAGCGTACCCTCCCTCTCCCACTCAGCAAATAACTATGGCGCGCCCTTACCCTACAATTCGTCAAATAGCTATGGCGCGCCCTCCCACTCCAAATCGACAGATAGCTATGACGCAGCCTCCCTCTGCCACTCGACAAATATTTATGGCTCGCCCTCCCCCTCCCACTCCCCATATATTTTTGTGGCACGCCCTCCTCGTCCAACTCGGCAGAAAGCTATGGCGCACCCTCCCCTTCCCACTCAACAGATAGTTGTGGCGCACCCTCCCCCTCCCACTCCACATATATCTATGGCACGCCCTTCCCTTCCAATTCAGCAGATAGCTATGGCGTTCCCTCCTCCTCCCACTCAGCAAATAGCTATAACGCGCCCTTCCCCTACAATTCGTCAAATAGCTATGCACGCCCTCCCCCTCCCACTCGGCAATAGCTATGACGCGCCCTCCCCTTGCCAATCAAAAGATAGCTATAACGCGCCCTCCCACTCCCACTCGAAAACTAGCTATAACGCAGCCTCCCCCTCCAACTCAGCAAATAACTATGGCTCGCCCTCCCCCTCCCACATATATCTATAGCACGCCCTCCCCCTCAATTCGGCAGATAGCTATGGCGTACCCTCCCCCTCCCACTCAGCAGATAGCTATGGCGCGCCCTTCCCCTACAATTCTAGCTTGCCACGCAGCCAAAGATAACCACGAGGCAGAGCTCGGCAGATGCAAGAAAGAGCTTGCAATTCAAAAACGTGCATCAAGGTGTGCGACGAATGAAGCGACCACACTTTGTGCCTGGCACACAGGGAATGAAGTACACACGGCAAGGCACTCACCGAGGGAAGCAGCCACACTCTGCACCTAAGCTTCGGTCACTGATATATCCCTGAACCGAGCCCGAAAACAAAACACTTTCAAGATCCGTTCACATGCATGGGCAACATACATCCTGGCCATGGGTTGGAGCTGACACACGTCGAGGGCAGAACTCCAACCGCCCGTTTAAGCTGCAGCCTAACGCGCCGTTAGTTAGTTAAGCTCAAAAGTGGCGCAACATCCAGACGAAAAGACAATCCCGGAATCTGACTGCGCCCGGTCTGACCGGGTTGGGTGCAAACTTTAAGAAAAGTGTGTCACAAGGAGCATTAGTGCCGTTAGCACGAAAGGCAACTGCTGAATTGCAGGATGCGCAATGGCTCAGTGCCAGCACGCTGCTGGGCACCCCAGCATGCCAGGGATCGCTCTGGTCAGCACAATGTTGAGCATCCTGCGAATGCGCAATGGCTAAATGCCAGCACGCTGCTGAGCACAACTGCAAGCCAAGGATCGCTCTGCGTCAGCACAGTGTTGCGCATCCTGCGAATGCGCAATGGCTCAGTGCCAGCACGCTGCTGGGAAATCTACGTTACATCCTGCGGGTGCGCAATGGCTGATTGCCAGCACGATGTTGGGCACCCCTGCATGACAGAGATCCCTCAACGTCTTCAAGACTCCCTGCAATGCAACAGCTGGTTGGTTGGCGCATAACGTGGTAGATAGAAAAAACTGGGGCGAGGGCGATGGGCAGAGGACCTTTGTCACGACCTCGATCTAAGCTACTTGGAACTTCTCCGTCAGAATGCCGCTATCTTACCGGTAATTATTGTATACTCTGAAACACAAACACTTCAAACCGGAAAAAGTCACCATCACAAACACATGTAATAACCACGAATCATAACAGGAAAAAAAAATATAACCAGGAATTGGGCGTCCTCGCATCTCGGCACTCCATCGCGAGCAAGACTTTAAGGAAATGGAGTCAGTTGGGGAAAATACTTGGAAAAGTTACGGCCTCCTTATTGTCTTTCTTGGCAGACGAGTGCTTGAGTGCCCAAACTAGCCTGCGTGCCAAGCATCGCATCGTTAACGCTGCGTTTGTTCGCGAAACAAACCTCAACGCAAGGCACCTTTTGTTAAAGTCAGAAATTGTACTGATAGCAACAACAGACCAAGCACCCAGAACATCGCGCAAAACTTACTGGAAGTGTGTGCCAACAAAAGAAAAAATTGGAAGAAAAAAACAAACATATTGTCCACACAAGAATGCAAACACACAGCAGCTACGCAGGGAAGGGGCGCACGTTAAAGTAATGAACTCTGAAGATAAGTTGCGGCGGCTATGTATTGCAATGCGCAATCCGCAATCGCCCGCGATAACCGTTGCAAATTTAACGCGCGAACGAATTTCAAAAAAATTTAAACGTCTTGAATTTAAATTAAAACTATAAACATCGTGTCCCAAAAACAAAAAAACTATAATCATACATTTATACACACAGGCGTGGGCTAGCAGCAGACGCAGCAGCAGATTGGACATCCAAACCTTGCTCCGTCATCCTATATTTGTAACTAGCGTATATTTCATGTACGCCGTCGACATAATATATCATATCTAACCATATACATATATAATGTCTCACATCGCAATTCATACCGCCGTGCATAACAACCGCCGAACCAATAACTAATGAAAAATATATATTGAACCGATTGAATTGTCGGATGGCCTAGTGGAGATCTCATCTTTGAGATCGACCGGGCCTAGACCTCTGACCTTTATCGTCTTGGCACCAAGTAAATTACCTTACTTACTTACTTAGTCAATCAGCAGCAGCAACAGCAGCAGCAGCAGCAACAGCAAAGCTCGAATCCCAACGGGCTATACAGTCGAATGTTCCATCTCACGATCGCCAGACGCCAACGATGACAATGCCACTGCAGTCGCGTACATTTATCGCGACGCCACCCACGCGTTATGGCATGGCATGCTGGGAAGCAAAAAGCAAAGCACTGTCGCGCACATGATCCTACGGTCAGATAGTGTAATGGCGAAAATGATTTAAACATCGCATGGCCGACGCGATGTTCGGAAATCAGATAGATTCGCTTTTACATTGCATAGCAGACGCGAGGATCGAGAAATGTCAAATCATTAATGGAATGGCGGACTCGATGTTCATGTTCGGATCTCTCGAGTGCGCCACGTCGGCAAGATAAATAATCCCATCGACCGTCAGATGCGCCTAGTGGAGATCTTAATTTAAGATCGACCGGGCCTAGTACCTTAGTCAATCTGCAGCAGCAGCAGCAGCAGCAGCAAAGCTCGAATCCCAACGGGCGATACAGTCGAATGTTCCATCTCACGATCGCCAGACGCTAACGATGACAATGCCACTGCAGTCGCGTACATTTATCACGACGCCACCCACGCGTTATGGCATGGCATGCTGGGAAGCAAAAAGCAAAGCACTGTCGCGCACATGATCCTACGGTCAGATGGTGTAATGGCGAAAATGATTTAAACATCGCATGGCCGACACGTTGTTCGGAAATCAGATAGATTCGCTTTTACATTGCATAGCAGACGCGAGGATCGAGAAATGTCAAATCATTAATGGAATGGCAGACTCGATGTTCATGTTCGGATCTCTCGAGTGCGCCACGTCGGCAAGATAAATAATCCCATCGACCGTCAAATGCGCCTAGTGGAGATCTTAATTTAAGATCGACCGGGCCTAGTACCTTACCTTAATCAGCAGCAGCAGCAGCAAAGCTCGAATCCCAACGGGCGATACAGTCGAATGTTCCATCTCACGATCGCCAGACGCTAACGATGACAGTGCCACAACAGTCGCGTGTATGTACCACGACGCCACCCACGCGTTATGGCATGGCATGGCATGCTGGGAAGCAAAATGCGAAGCACTGTCGCGCACATGATCCCGCGGTCATATGATGTAATGGCGATATCCATGTTAACATCGCATGGTAATTCATCGTGCTGTCCAAAAAGATCGACGCCTAGTGGAGATCGCATATTTGTGATCGACAGCGCCTAGTACTTAGTCAATCAGCAGCAGCAGCAGCAAAGCTCGAATCCCAACGGGCGACGCAGTCGATTTTTCGATCTCACGATCGCCAGACGTTAACGATGACAGTGCCAATGCACTCGCGTATATTTACCGCGACGCCACCCACGCGTTATGGCACGGCATGCTGGGAAGTAAAAAAGCGAAACACTGTCGCGCACATGATCCTGCGGTCAGATGATGTCATGGCGATATCCATGTTAACATCGCATGGCCGACGCGATGTTCGTAAATCGAAATTACCGGATGGAACCTCGGCTGCCACGACTGCACTAAAATGTAACGCCCGACAAAATGAAATACGAGCATCGCGCCACGTTGGACGGGATGGTGATTAATCGTGCTGTCCAAAAAGATCGACGCCTAGTGGAGATCGCATATTTGTGATCGACAGCGCCTAGTACATAATCGGCAGCAGCAGCAGCAGCATCAGCAGCAAAGCGCGAATCCCAGCGGGCGACACGGACGAACTTCCGATCTCACGATCGCCAGACGCTAACGATGACAGTGCCAATGCAGCCGCGTACATTTACCGCGACGCCACCCACGCGTCATCGCATGGCATGTTGGGATGCAAAAAGCGAAGCACTGTCGCGCACATGATGCTACGGTCAGATGGCCTAGTGGAGATCTCTTTTTGAGATCGATCCGTCTAGTACAGTAACCAGTCGGTTGGTACAACCAAGAAAACCGCTGGATACTCGTAACACGTTTGACAACTACTTTCCGCACTGGACTGCATTCCAGCGGCAGGTCGAAGTTATCAAAAACTCACACAGCCCCACCCCAACCCTTTGCGGGCACCCACACCGACGATATGCGTTTCCTCCACGCCCTCTGTGCCTTAGCGCTGGCGCACGCCGCACATTCGTCAGACGTATGTATCTCTCATGACAGCTGTACGTCCTGCCTTGCCGATAAAACAGGGAAATGTGGCTGGTGCTCCACCCCAGTGGTATTCGAGAATGGGACTCTTGGTACTAAGTGCGAAGGTCCTTCTAGTATGCATCCCTTCCGCTGCGAAGGTATATATTCCACTGACACTTGCGAATTAGGATATACCTGCGATCATACCAACTACCAGTGCGTGAAGGCTGCCCCTGGGGAAGGCGAAAGGAAAGAGGACTGCGACAAGCATTGCAAAGCCCCAGCGCCAGTATTCACTTGCGACAATACCACCGATAAATGCCTTCCTTGTCCACCTGACCCTCGTCCACCTGGTACCATCTGTGCCTCCAAGGAAGTTTGTGAGGAGACATGCGGAAAGGCGCCGCCTGGACCTCAGCCAAGCGTTTACAAGTGTAACATGAGCTCGTTTACTTGCGATGCGGTGCGCTTCGAAGCTTAACTTGAAATTCCGTGTTGTGACTTCCGTGTTGTGGAAAGTTTGTGTCGGTAGAGTGTAATTGCCACTTTACACTGTGCCCATTTGAATATCTTTGGGTGCAGCAATATTGGTAGACCTACTTCTCCAAGACAGTGCATGTCTCTCACATCACGTTGCTCTGGCGTCATGTGGTGCCTCCGCATAACCCGGATCGTCGTGATATTCTAGGACGGAGCTTTTGGACATTAGTTTCCTTTTTAGGGAATAAACGTGGCGCCTGGCGTTTGTGAGAGGAGCTCGCGGGCCCTCGTGAAACGGTTGGGACACTATTATATTTCGGAGGGAACTATACATTCAGCCAATCATAATTGACCTGCAGGTTATTTGTTGCATCGTCGCGGTTGGGTTGATGCTGGGACGTTGAGTACCTACCTCTACACGGTTCCTTGAAGTACACTAAAAGGAACTCACGGCCCGATTGAGTCGTATGCAGGTGGCGCCTGGGACACCCGGCGCAGCATCTGAGGAAGTTTGCGAGAAGAGCTGCTTCAACCCCCACGATCCGTGCATGGTTTACCCGACGTGCGAGACCTGCTTAGAGCACACCGCCACGGGCTGTGGTTGGTGCTCCTCTAACGTGAAATACCAGAATTTATCTGCAGGTGGCAGCCTGATTGGGGGTCACTGCGCCGGCGTGGCCCCGGGAACAGCGAAGTTTGTTTGTGCAGGGACTTACTCCACAGACACCTGCGGTGCGCACGGTAACTGCTCAGCGAACGTGGACATCGTGTATGCTGTTGACGCGAGCTGCAGCATCAACAAAAACAAGGACTGGCCCATCGAGAAGTCGATCGTTGACCAGTTTGCCAAGAGCTTTACCTTTGGTGCGGGTGGCGCCTCTGGAGAGTTTGCTCGCCAGGGGATCGTGTACTTCAGCAAGGACGTCGTGACAGCAACGGGGCTGACTGGCTCCGAGGCGGACTTCGTCACCGCCCTCGCTGGCATGCAGTATGGTGTCGGAGGTTGCCAGACACACACTGGAGAAGCAATGAAGGAAGTGTACGACGAGTTCGTAAAGAATCCTCGACCCAAAACAGATGCGAGGATCGCGCTGCTGCTCACCGACGGGGCAGCGGCTCCTTCCTCTCAGCAAGCTCCTGCGGTAGCCTATGCCAATAAGATCAAGGCACTTGGAGGGAAGGTGTATGCGATCGCCGTCGGAAAATACGCAAAATATGTGGACAAGATAGATGCCATCGCATCAACCCCTTCATCTACGTACGTTTACACGAGTGCAACCTGGCAAGACGCACGGGATCTTGCCAAGAAAATTGTGGCAAGCATATGTGGACACAATACAACATCACTTATTGCTGTGCAATAAAGTTGGGCAGCAAGATTCGGACTACGTTCAGTGTGACCAATGATATGTGGTAGAGGACCAACTTCACTCACCTTTACCCCTAGTTTGTGGCCAACCAACACTTGTTTTGAGAGTAATTTGTCACCCGTTGTCATGTACAACGTTGTGTAAACGTTGTATGTGATGCTAAATCCATAAAAGCGCTCGTGGGTCCGATTGAGCAGAGCACATGAAATTTCGCACACCGCTGTGAGAAGGAAGTGAAGCTTTTTGTTATTCCTCTCTCTGATTGTGAGTGGTATATTTTGTTGCCACCTATTTAATAATTGATGGACACATTTATTGATGTATATCTCGGACACCTCGAGGCTCGGAAGGCAACTGAGAACAGACAATTTGTGTACATCCCTGGAAAATTTGTGCTTTGAGTCCTGGCTTCCTAGAGGGTTCCTCAAGAGGTGACCGTAACCTGTTTAAACGTCATGCAGATTTTTAGAGGTCGGAATCGGGCGAGCAATTGTACAAGTGAACAAAATAGAGTGTTCTCCCAGGCAATATCCTAACAGTCCGCACTAACCACATACAGACTAGTATCCCTTGTGGGCCGGCAATAAGAAATGCTGCATAAATATGTGGGCTCATCCATCCGAACAAGTTTTTTAAATAAAGATTCAGCTGTACCACGTAACGTGGCAACTGAAGGTAGCCGCCAAAATACAACCACTTAGTAGGATGATGGTGGAAGATGCTCTCCTAATCCCACGAACGACAGAAGCCTTAACATCCAAGAAATCCAAGACTAATGTCTGCCGCATCAACACGTATCCCTCAAACAAGAAAACAACACAGTCGGCGAAGAGGTCTCGTAGTAACGCTCATGCTCAATGCTAGAGAACTCTCGCAAAAAACACTTGTGCCATTGCTGAGACGTGTCGTGCACGTCATCATCATCTCGTCTCAAACGAAGATGTCGCGAGTATCCAACGTCGAATGATCGTGGTTGAGGCTCTGGCTCGCAACCTCGCACTCCTCGCGTAGGTGGGAGTACTGGAATTAGCCTGACCGCCCTGTACGCGAGTCCCGTTTCAGGCCCCAGCCTATTCCCTAGATCTGAACCGACTCGTAGGTGTAGTGTCACAAGTGTCACTCAGTTGTCACTTACCGTTCGGTACGATCGTGCCGCGTGTTATTCGGTATATTTGGTGTCAGACTGTTTATGTTATTTACATATTCATCCGCATTCTGAGATAGTCAACCTGAGGATATATCTCTACAAGGATATATCACTACTAAAAATCACATGTATGGGCATTAATCGGTTTGACCGGAGGGTAGCCGATCGAAGATCTCACCACTTGCCGAACAGTCTGGTCGCCAGGAGAAGTCTACCCTGCCCATGGCAGCGTGGGTGGGGCATGTTGCTGACAGTTGAGATAGCATAACGTTCAATGTGCCAAGAAAATATGTGCAGACTTCGACTGGACGAATGAAAAGGTCGATTCGACCTGTGAGGAGTTCGTATTATTGAGTACTTCACACACTAGCAGGTAGGTAAACCCTCCATGTATATGGAAATGAGCAATCCGTGAACTGCCAACACGGACTTGCATGCCCCGCCTGCTCCGTGTGAGAGAATCGTCGCCGCCAGGGCGTGCTGGCGGATCAATGCCTGTCGACTCTGGTTGGCTCTCACGGCAGCAACTGCATACTGGTAAACTTGGATTATTGATAACAAAGTGCATTGTGTGTACATGCATATAATGAGTGCATTATAGTCATAAAAAACCACCGAAAGCTTGTTGTGGGACATATAGTCAGCATACATGCAAAGTCAACCAAGTATTCATACTGCTGGCTTTATTTCATATGTGCAGCGAGTCGGCAAACCGGTCAATGCTGTGTCTACACAAGAATTTAAATCTGCATACAGCTCGTGTTGATCGATGGCTATACATGCGCAAACCAATCCGATCCAATGACTCCAGGAATCAAACACTAAAAACGGCCGCGCATAAGTTATGTCGTTCATCGAAGAAAATGTAACATAATGTGTGAGCCATACAACTTCTCCTATACCTGCCATCCATTGGACTCGTCCTATACCCACCATCCACTGCACTCTTGCATATCCTTACGCAAAGCACTCCTCATCATTGAGTAATCATCATCTTCAATCATAAATAATCGATCCGCATGTGTACATGCACTAGATGTGATGCAGATCACGCAGTAAGGTCTGGGGGAACCAAAATATCCCCGAAGACAAATGGTGACTTGATATTTGCAAGCATATTGATCATTCACCTTTGCCATAACTGGTGGAATGACCTTGCACCTTGCACCCCGACACGTGCTTGTCAAAGTACAGGAAGACAAGAAGCGCAGCCACCTCATATAAAGCACACACGGCCCCAATAGGGCCCTGGGCATGTCCCCTCGAGAGCAGTCCGCCAATTGCTGGGCCAATCATCCCGGCGAGGCTTTCCACTGCCTCCAACACCCCAAACAGGCCCCCAAGCTGGTCGCCACCTGCCATGCTGGAGCAGGCGCTGGTGATGGCGGTGTTCATCACTCCGAGTGCGATGACCATTGGCATGTAGAGCAGGTACAACATAGAGATGGACCGGGTAAAGAGAGCAAATGGCCGAATTCCCCCGAGCAGCATGATACATACGAGGAGGAGCTTGGTCGGGTCCCGCCCAGCCGCACGGATAAGTGGCTTGGCCACAACACCCTGGCTTAGAGCATAGAAGAGTCCGATGAGCCCCATGAACTGTCCATGGTCCTTGGGGCCAAAAGTGAAGCGCTCCCTGATTGACACCTGGCACAACAAGTAAATACGAGTCAATAGTGCTTCAAACACAACAAGAATACTCTCACTGCATGAGATACTGGTGCCCGTGATGAAAAACTTGCGCAGTCCACTGATGCAGCCAAGTGGCTGTGTAGGCAGCGCCGACAAAGATAACGCAGTTCAGTATAAAATAAGCGAAGCCACATCATT
>LGRX02021659.1:11283-52912 GCA_001247695.2 Cymbomonas tetramitiformis
CGCAACGTCCACCAGCCCCGCCGCACACCCCTCCTGCAACGTCCATCAGCCCCGCCGCAGTTTCTCACTCGCTTCGGATAGGTCGGGGTTGTTGTCAAGGCCGGGGGCGATGGTCGAGCAGAGGTCGGCGCTGCAGCGAGCTCAGCGTGCGTGGCTGCCATCAATCGATGAGGCTCCCGAGAGCGGCTTCGGAAGAAGGACCTGGAGGGTGACGGAGATGTAGAAGGGGAATTCCAGGGGCGGCCAGTTCGTTCTCCACTTCTGTTGGATTGAGCCTGAGCCGCCTTCTTCTCCTTGCGCGACTCGATGTTTTTGGCAATCTCCAGCACTTTTAAGATTGCCTGAGTAACATCACGGGGCGTCGCCTCCTCCTTCATCTTCTCCTCCCACACATGCGGCTCGGAGAGGTCCAGCTTGATCCTTCGCAGCTCCTCACCCACCTTGTCAGTGTAGGTGAGTCCCCTCCAGAATATATATGAGAACTCAGACTCAGAGACTTGCACGCATCCTTGGACGACCTTTGCCATAAAGTTCACAGTCTTATGGCGATTGGTCAATCGCGAATGGTAGGCGTCAGCGGTCTCGTCTTTCTTCTGACCGATCTGGAGGTCATCTCGAAGGGTTTGAAGTTCCGCCACTGGAAGAGTACTCACCGCCAGATCCCCCAGAAAGACGTCTGGATCGCTGTATCGGAGACGCCAGGCCTCCGATGTCCCAGAACCGCCGCCAACCCTCTCCATATACTCTTTCTGCTCCGTGCCCAATGCAGTTTCTGTCACGGTCCATAGCACCTCGGAGACCGAGCCGAGTGCTGTTATCCCGCACGAATAGCATAATTGAAGGCAGCACTCGCCACATCTGATACCAATTTGTCACGGGCATACAAATGCATATACGAAGTTTCAGAGTAATCGGATACGAATCGATATATATCACAACCGGTGATTATGCAATACGGCCCGTGTTACGAAAACATTTTTATTCTGTAACAAAGCTCCCAAGGGAATCGTGTTTCATCACTATATAGCACAGGCTGTTCGGCTAGTTTCTCTCGTCACAGGAATCCCTGTTTTTCCCCAACCTGCGCCGCCATAAATGTCATCTCTATTGTCATCTGTCACGGTATTGTACCAACACCGTTGATTCTGTCATAATCGTTCCTAATAATATTTCTATCGTTCACGATTCTGCCAGAGAGATAACATTTACTGATTTTGCATTCTTCATCCACGATCTCAGATTCCCTATCAATATTTCTCCCAATATGCCGGTAATCTGAATCGGATCCCCCTTCCGTGGGGGTAATTGGCAGTCTATCGTGCCCCCTGGCACATATACAGTTTATCCACACTAAGTACGGGACTATCTGATATCTGGTGTACTAGGATATTCCGGTATCTCTCTCCGTTGATTGCTCGATGATCACTCGAACCACAATAGCAAACAGCATAATGAAGGCATACCGTACCGCGTAAACGCATATCGCAACCTACGTGGCTACCACGTGTTTGTATTACACTGCGCGTTATGATGACGTGGCAGGTCACCCGTCGTCTATAAACCGAGAATAGTAGCAGAAAAGCACCGTCTAAAAACATGCATACTGGTTCACGTATCCCCAATAGTCTGTTGTCCGCACATGTATATTAAATGAATGCTGAATAAAAATCGATTGAATTTTGAAGTTTAGAAGTTATAAAAGCCCTGTCTAGGGGGGCCATATGTCAGGGATATGACCGATGACACATGTGTCATACATGTCATACCGGTCATACCATGTCATACAATGTCATGTCATGTCATGTCATGTCATGTCATGTCATGTCATGTCATGTCATGTCATGTCATATGTCATATGTCATATGTCATAATGACATATAGTCGTCGAGTATTGTCACTACGGTCGACTATGACATGTACAATCATAATGTCTGTCATCCACCTAAGGTGAGTGACATCCGTCATCGAGAGGCCAGGTATTGGCATCGAAATGGCGAAGCAAGACAAGTCTTGAAGAACCGAAGTGTTCTGAGAAGACGCGTCTTCGCTTCAAGCATGAAATGAACAGCATGCGAGCATCAAAGGCTATATCGACCAGCCGATGCGGGTAGTTCACCCAGTGCCCTCGGGTTCACAACCCGATGGTGGTAACGCATGAGATGCGTGAGGGTACTGGAAGTATATGAGGAGCATTGGGCTCAAGCAAGCACTTCTGGTCACCAGTTTGTTGCACTCATACCCATCATAATATTACTTACGGCTGTTACTGTTCAATAGCAGCCGCGTCAAGATAGTGTTTGCATAAGCGAGCCCTGACAGTGGTATCCCTCCGCTCAGGCGAAGAACGAGAACAAGTGTGTGCAGCAGACTTGATATATACTCGTATATAGATTTGTATACGGCGCGACAGAGTTCGCATATACATATATTTCGAATATCTGCACATATACGACAACGATCATCAGCGATCGGCGGGGTGTGCAATAATATCATCAGCGCGACCATATTCGCATTCAACAGCACTTCAGCAGTGAATAAATTGCGACAAGGTGTGCGCACGAGTGTACGAATTGTACATGTATGCTGTCAAATATCGCAAGGTTTGGTACGATATGCGAGAATCAAGCGCACAAACGAAAAATGAACGTCAGTGTATATGATTCGCATCAAGCGCGACAGAGATGCACAAAATTTCGTTATCATCGCATTCGCATTCGTACTGCGCGACAAAGATCAGCGACAGCGACATACGCATTCATATTGCGCGACAAAGATGTGCGACAGCGATATTCGCAAATGTTCCGCGCGAACCGTTCAGTGCGACGCACACGTGCGATGATTATAGCTTGTACAGTGCGAGGCATGATTTGTGATGCATCAGTATGCAGCGCGACATACATATGTATCACGCGCAGACATAGTGTGCGATCTCGAAGTTCATACAATTTTGCACCAGATGGACGCACAATACTGCGCAGATGGACGCACAATACTGCGCAAATGGACGCATGATGCTGCGCAGATGGACGCATGATGCTGCGCAGATTGTCAGGGTTATGACCGATGACACATGTGTCATACATGTCATACGTGTCATACCTGTCAGACATGTCATACCATGCCATGTCATGTCGAGTCATGTCATATATTATAATGACAGACAGTCGTCAGTACGGTCGACTATGACTGTACATGTCATCAAGATGATAAGTCACATCATCTGTCATTTATTCAAGGAAAGACTTGAATGACACCTGTCATCGAGAGGCCGTAAGTCGGACTCGAAGATGGCGAAGCAAGATACCTTCTTGAAGTACCGAACGGTTCGGAGAAGAAATCATCTTCGCTTCTAGCATGTGCGGAACAAGCATGCGGGTATCATAGGGCGAACGCATCATTCGTTCTGCCGATACCAGTCGTTCAACCAATGCCTCGGGGTCACAACCCAATAGCGGTACCATTTGTGAGATGGGAGGCATTCGGTATAGATGAGCTAGCGTTGTGCTAGAGCAGTATCTTCTGTCGAAGTCTGCACTCATCACCCGCTCATAAGTTGCATGCGTGTTTACTGTTCAATAAACACCAGCTTATCTTATTATATCATACATTTCTGAAGGCTCGCGATAGCAGCCGTATCATTGGTATTCGACTCGTCAGGCACGAGAAACGAGAACTCAAGTGTGAATGCAGCGCGTAGATATCAATAATTTTGTGTTTACAGGTTGCGGAGCGCAAAGCATATCTGGCGACGCAATCGAATAAGCACGAATATTTGATATATTGCATATACCGCTGCAAAAGCGAAGAGAGTGCGCGAGGATAATCGTCGCATTCGCAGGATCGTACACAACAGCTGAGCGTCGTATACACTGCGCATCAAGGTGTGCATGCGGCATACAAATGCTCTGTGATCACATATGCGCGCAGAAGCGATTCGCAGCTGTAAGAAATGTATACTGTACGGCGATCACATATGCGCTCAAAAGCGATTCGCAGCGAGAAGTATGCGCGGCAATCATATGTACGCGCAGGAATGATTCGCAGCGAGAAGTATGCGCGGCAATCATGTGTGCGCGCATGAATGATTCGCAGCTGTAAAAATTACGCAGTATGAGATGCGGGCACAGAAAACATAAGCGGAATCATGATCCGCGCGCAAGTTAGCACTCGTATCATGTGCTAAGTATATGGCGAAAACCCATATTTACGATCAACCACAGATGTTGACAATCAGAGATATTCACTATTATGCCATGAAAATTATCATGTGCAAAAGTGAAGTAAGTTGCAGTACTTCTGTACCTTGCAGCTTCCACACACATTGAGATATATTACTGTGGTAATGCAATAAATGGCCAAAAAATGGGCAAAATGGGTGAAAATCGTTGGCGATAAATTTCAAAATTGAAATTTCGACCCCATTTTATTTTAAATTATGATTTTATACCTATTAAGGTATCAGAAAAACATAATGACCATGGTCATATCTCGTGTAACACCCTAGATATTAGGTGTGTAATATATAGGGGTGTACATATTGGCTGTAACGAAATGCGTAAAAATGCTCCACGCATGATTTCAAAATGAAAAAATCGGGTTGATTTCTTTTTGCTGATCTGATTATTCAGCTATCAACAAATATTCCCTGATTTATGCAGCACTTGTAACACCCTGTAACACCCTTAAAATCACGTGTGTGTGTCAGGGGTGTAACGTACCTCTAAAAAACCACGTGACACACAGTGAAAAATTAAATGCAGTTTTGCTTGAATATCTTTGCAAAATGTTTATACTGCTTTAATTTAACCTATTTTAGGGTTACTGATTGCAAGTAACACCCTAACATCACTGTGGGGGATATGGGTCACTGTAACGTAACATACCCTAAATGCCACCTATAAAGTAGGAAACACTTCGTGTTTGGCATATTTGTCATGCTGAAATCAGCACGGACATGACAATATTTCGGGCAGCAACCCAAAAACTGCAGGGCAACAACCCAAAAACTGCAGGGCTACAACCCAAAGACTGTAGGGCTGCAACCCTAAAACTGTAACAGCTGCTTCCTATAAGGACTGCATGCTATATATGAGGTATAAGGGCAACTGACAACTGCCTTATGTTCACACTTCCTTGAGGGGGGAAGAAGGTGGATATATATACATAATTACCTCATTATAATGTACAAATGTACTACATGTATGTAAACATACAGATATACTATATGTATATAACATAGATATATATACTATATATATACCAACACACACACACTCAGTTAGCTGAAGGCATCTTTTGTGTTGTGTTTTGTTTCTTAGATGGTGGTATTCGAAGAGGAAGAACCAGAAATCCCAGCCATCAATCCAGATCCAGCAACATGGTTCTTTGACATCTTAGGCTCCTATGATTCATACAGTCGGTTCAAGGTTCCCAAGTGGATCGCTGGTTATGACAATACTCAGACCAGATTCGACCAGATAGGATATTTCGACAATATCAGTCGTATGAGGCCCGATATGAGCAGATATAGGGATCCTCAGAATGAACCGAAGGAACCAGAAAATGAGTATACAGAAGACAATGCTCCAATAGTCTTTACAGATCCTGACGATGATTCTGTTCCAGCACCAGCTCCACCCACTTTGGTTCCAAAGGTGAAAATGACACCACCTAAGGAATTCAAATCAGGACAGGACGCAGAAGTTTGGTTGGACACAGTGGACCGGTATTTTCAGTTCACTTACCCAGGAGTTCCAGACAAGGACCTGATCACAGTATTCCTGAGAGACTCTCATCCAAACCAATGACCGACACTATTTTCAGGTCGTGGCACAGCAACCGGATGCCACATATGAGAGGGTCATGGAGATATCCTGTACTATCCTGACATCGGTTTTTGTTTCGTCGAGCGCGTTGCACGTGGGGGAAGAATTCTTACGAAGTGCTTCCAAATTATCCCAGATACCATAACCGGCGGCGAGACCCTGCGCGTTCCGCGTGTTATCGAGGAACTGTCTTGCGACCCTGCCCTGAAATTCACCGGCTTAAACACGGGGCTCTTCACCGACAGCAAACAAATTTGCTCGCCTGGCGTTCCTGCAGACAGCATTCGAACGTTTCCCGCCGGCATTTCTCAGGAGGGTGATGATGAGGAGGAGTCCGCAGAGGCAGAAACAGCAGCGACAGATACCACCGGCTACGCTGCTAGGCGACGCGAGCAAAAGCGCCTGTGCGCACAACGCAGGCGTGCATTGCTCAAGGAGGTCTCAGCGCAACCTACTAACCCCGACAATATTCGCCCCCCTAGGGTTTTGCGAACCTTAAAGGCGACGCTCCTCGCGGACATTATCTCCAAGGATCAAATAGTCCGCGATCGTGATACAGCCCTTCTTTTGACTGCCGAGGTGCAGGAGCGCGAGGGGAAACTCGCGCAGCTCGGAAAGGTTGTGCACCAGGGCTTGGGGAAGCGGTGCCAAAACAGTCCTGATCACGTTCTCGCTGGTTGTGGTGTGAGTTCGACCTGCACACATTGCGTGGAGTGGAGGCCAGTAGTGGGTAAGGACGCGTCGAGTGGCGCGTGGCGGTGCGTGGACTTCCAACCGCATACCTGCGTTGATCTCAACCAAGTGGAGCATCGCACGCAGACCACTGCCTACACCCCTGCGCAGCTTGCCCCAATTGCCGCCCACAAGCTTGTGGAGAACCCCGAGTACTCAGTCTTGAACCTGAAAGCCGATCTTCAGCCATACCTCTCCTTGGCGCCTCCTCGCAGCTTGCTGCAGTCCGTCTTGACCGTGGCCAGGGGGAAACTTGCGGGGGATCCTTCTGGGGAGCTAGCAAAGTTGCCAGTGCTTGCGCAACTCTTGCGCGAGCAAGGGCATGCGTGCGAAGTCCACACCCTTGGGGCCACAGAAATGCATGACGTCCTCGTGGATATCGAGCACAAGGAGTTTCTGCAGGAACAGAAGCAACGACCGGCGGGTCAGCGGGAGCGTTGGAATCGGAATATGGCCTCCAAGTACCCCGTGGAGGAGGGGAGGACCTATTGCGTGGGGTGGTATTTTTCCCCTTGCACCACCATTGCGACCGTCGACTGCTTCATTCCTGTCAGCTATGGCGACGGAGCTCATATGCGGAGCAATGCCGCAGGTATTCCGTCCCCAACGGCCGGCTCCTTTTCGTTCCCACGTAGTTGCTTCGCCCGCAGTGCGTCCGATCGCAGACCCTACCTACGTACATACTCCATGAAAACTGTGTGGGTTGTGGTTTCGTTGTTTACGTAGTTGGGAGTGGTGTGATACGTACCTCGCAGGTATTCTCATGTCCACCGTGACCAGGGATGCTCAACACCACGTCGTCCCAATTACATACTCTTGCTTGCTGATGAATGAGAGTGAGGTTTCCCATGGGATGCAGCTGCTGTTTAGCAACGGGACGTATGGCGACAAGTATGACCAAGCTGACCGACGTGAAATCTCCGACAAGGACAAAGGTCTTGCTGCGGCTTGGGAGAAAAACATGCGCCATGCCAAGTTGTTCACGTGTGCTCGTCACCGCGGGGATACGGTGTCCACACCGGTCAAGCCTGGCGGTTCGGAGGCTAGGGCTTTGTTTGACCAAGCTGTGAAGGCCTTGACAATTCCTAAGCTGGAAGCCATCAAGGCGCGGTACTCCACGCGTGCTGCGGAGTTCCTTGGTAAGGCAACTGACGAGTCGCAGTACATGGCAGCTTGTGGGAAGCTCCATGGGGAAAGTGTCAACAGCAGCGTGGAGTCCATGAATGCAGCCAACGATGCGGTGCGGAAGGAATTCAAGGAAGGTGTGCACATGACAAAGGCCCTATTAACAACGGTGAAGCTGACGGAGAGACGGTACAACACAAATAAAGCCGAAGCCCAACGGGCTACCAGTGAGATGCCATCCGCGTTGATCAGGGATCTTGCTGAAGCCTTGGACAAGGCAACTGAAATTACGAGCGGGATCTCTTTCACCGCAAGTGATAAGGTGGTCGCCAGGATCGAGTCCACAGTGACTCCTGGTGTCAGCTACATCAGCACGCTCCGCGCGGGGGAGCCTGCGGAGTGTGATTGTGGGTGGCCGAAACTGCACGGCTTACCGTGCCACCACAATCTGGCTCATGCGCGGGTGACCGGACGTAAGTGGGAGGATTACGTGGACGTGATGAAGACAACTGCACAGTGGAAGAAGCAGTATCCTGTGCATCTTGTTTTCCCACCACATCCGAACTTGACTGATTGTGAGGCGCATCCTTTGTACGATCCTCGGTTGCTACTTCCCCCAGCGGCGGCCAAAGGCCGCCCACAGAAGCAGGCGCGGAAGAAAGGAATCCTGGAGAGGGTGCTTCCGGAAAAGAGATCAAAATGCAGCAAGTGTGGGCAGCGAAACCCTGTATGTACCGTCGATAGAACCCAGCCAAGCCCAAGAACTGTCGCACGTGCTTCACCGTCTCGAGTCGCGGCCAGTCCCGTATGGAAGCTATCTTGTCTTGCTGAGGTCGGCAACCTGTGCGGTCAATGACGTGTCCCAGAAAACGTACTGAGCGTTTAAAACAACGTAACTTGGACTCCTTCAACTTGACCTTATTCTGTCGGCATACCTCCAAAACCTGCCGCAGATGGTCCAGGTGCTCCTCGGGGTTGCGAGAGAAGATCATGATGTCATCCACAAAGACTCTGACGAACGGCAGGTGGCCCAAGTACTTCTGCATCATTCGCTGCCAGCACGAAGGGCTATTGGACAGCCCCATAGGCATAACCAGCCACTCATAAGCTCCGAACGGCGTGGTCATCGCTGTCTTCTCGATAGCGTCCTCCTCCATGGGCACCTGCCAGAATCCCCACAGAGCGTCCGCGGTGGAGAAGATAGTCGCTCCCTGCAGGTCATCAATGAGGGACTGTACGTCAGGGAGAGGGTAACGGTCCTTCACAGTGATCTCGTTGATCTGGCGATAGTCGATCACCAGTCGCAGCTCCTTGGGGTTGGAGGGCTTGGGCACCATCAGGACTGGACTGCCCCAAGGTGAAGACGAGGGACGGATGTATCCCTTTGCCAAGAGCTCGTCCAGTTGCCCACGAAGTTGTCGTAACTCCTCCATGGACAGCTTGTAGCACCTCTTGTGTCGTGCACCATCACGGTACTCGGGGTCCACGCGCAGCGGCGATTTGTGGTCGCGGTCCACTACGCCCTCAGGAAGCTCCATGCCCACCACGTCCTGGTACCGCTGCTTCAGCTTCACCAGCTCGTCCAGGATCCATTGTGGTACCTCTGCGTCCTCCTCATCCGGCTTGGCCTCCTTGGTCTCACCTTTGCTGTGCTCATCACTAGGTGTCGCCGCAGCAGCTGGTGCCTCTTTCCTGAAACAGCTATACCCATCTTTGCCTTGCCCTGTCTCAGCTTCTATAGGTGCTGCCAGTACTGGCTCGCTAACTCTGCGCGATCTCCTGTGGTTCACCCCTCTGCTCCTCCGTTGCTCCTGCTGCAGACGCAGTGCCTGCCCTGTTTTCCACAAACAGTATGCCTCCTCTTCCCACTCAGGTTCCAATTCCTCCGCGTGATGCCGTGCAGCCTGCTCCCTGCGCTCTCGTGGAAGCATCTGGAACGCCTCCCATCTGGCCCTTGTGGGGTAAGGTCCCCAGTCTCGCACAGCGGGTTGCGCTGATGTGGGGCACGTCACCGGTCGCAGAGCACACACCTGCTCCTGTGCCCAGTCCTCCTGCTCCGTTGCATCTTGTTCAGATTCAGACGAACTGCTGTCGGAGATTAGGGTGGCTACGCTTGCTACTGTACTGTCGCTGTCGCAGCCTTCCTCGTCAGAGGTAACTTCCCCCCCCCTTGGCCTAGCGTCGTCACCCTCTGCCTCCGATGATGATGATGAAGATGACTCTGATAAGGCTGCAGAGGCCTCTAAAGGAGAGTTGGGGTCGTCGGTGGCCTCCATTTTAAATGTGCCATCTGGAGCCAGATACATCAGGTACGCCTCCTCGCCGCTATTCTTCAAAGCTCGCAGGTCCTTCCTGGCTTGCTTAGTACTGATAAGCTGTGCCTCTACCAGTCCCATGGCCTGCCCAGACCCTGTAGATGACGACCCAGGGTTGCAACCCGCGATGACTACTTTCTGCGACCCATGTCCGAACTTCACGCTACCATACTGGGCGTAGTCAAATGTGACCTTCTTCTGTGCTCGTAGCCAGTCTCCGCCCAACACTATGTCCACTCCGAGTGCTAATGGCATGACGCGCAGAGTAACCTGTTTGGCATAACTGCCCTTCCGTGTCTCGGCTGTGAGCTTCGGACGGACGCAAGAGTTGGCGTCGTACACGGTGCCATCTGCCACCTGCACCTTCATCGGCGTCTCGTGTTTCTTGGGCTGGAGTTTAAACTTCTTGGCGGCCTCCACAGAAGTGAAGCTAGAAGAAGCTCCAGAGTCCACCAAGACCTTTACTCGTACTCTGCCTACCCAAGCCCAGAAAATCAGCAGAGTGGGTCCCTTCGCGTCCATAGCAGCTAGTACATCTGCATCCAACCATTCTCCCCAGCGTCCAGACCCTGCGTCCACCCCTATCTCTGGTCTGATGCTGGCCAGTTTGTGCAGTCCTGGCTCCTTCTCAGGCGGATTCAGCTCCTCATCTGAATTGTCTTCCGGCAGATGGTACGTGCCGGCCTCTGCTATCTTGGCTTGCCAACGAGCCTGCCTGGTGACCTGATCTTCTGGTTCTGAATCACCAGGCCATGGCGCAGGTCGAGCTGCCTCTGCTTCCTGATGCGCCCGGGTGATCTTCCTCAGCTGGTCAACACGCTCCCGAATCTGCGCCAATGCACTTCTGACTCTGTGCCCGTGCACTTCCACTTCCTTCCTTCTGCGCGTTACTGTCTGTGCTGCTTTCCAGGCTGCTGACAGGTGTCCGTCGCGTAACCGTTGCTGGGCGTGTGATAGCACTGGCTGCTTAGCGCGATCCAGTTGTCGGCGCAGAGCTCTCCCGACCAGCTGGCGCGGGGCTGCTTCCTCTCTAAAGCGCACTCTTCTGACTCCTGGGGGCTGCAACGCGCGCTGGTACACCCCTTTTGAGCTAGGGGCTCCTTGACTCCCTTTGCCGAACAGAGGAAATCTGATCTGAACCTCTGTTGGTTGGGATGCCTGTGCTGGCGCAGCGTTTGGCTCAGTTCTCCCTGGTGCTACCACTGTGATTGGCCGTGACCTCTTCAGCCAGCGTAATGCTCGCCTCATCTTCTCCACCGCTCGCTGCGCTGGTCCTGGTCCGTGCCTCATCCGATGATCCTCTCTGAAGTGAGTGATCCACCGGTAGGTCTGACTCTGCCTGCCTCTCTCTGGTTCTCTTCCAGAGTCGGCCTCCCTCCTGATGGCCATGGCGAGGTGCGGAGTACTTACCTCGCGGGCCTGGGGGCCTATCCGCGTTGTCCGGGAGAGGCACCGGCCCCCGTCGACTCTCCCTCGGCAAAATCCATGTGCTCCGGGGCTACCAGTGCCAGCTGCTGCTCCACTATCCCGCCAGATCCAGTATCTATTCCCGCGTTCTTGAAGGTCTCGAAGGCCTCCTCCCAGATACATTTGACCCAGGCTGCTTTCTGCTGGGGCTGGTGTTGATGTGGGCAGTCGCGAGCCAGATGCTCCTTGGACTTGCATTTTCGACAGCCAGAGTAGACTGACGATCCTGGCAGCTGCCGGCCTTCCACTTCCGTTGGAGTAGTGGTCGTGGGCATGGCGTAGCATTGTTCCTTGGGAGATGCTTCTTCCTCCCAGAATTCTGCCAAAGGAGCTACAGGGAAGGGAGATTGATCGCGGGCAGTCTTCAGATGCGCAGGATCCTTGCGTTCCTCCATCGTAGCTTGCTCCACATATCTGCGCAGTAGCTCTGCCTCCCATCCAACCTTCCCAGAGCTCTGGTTGAAATCCACCTTTCCAACCAATTCCTTGTGGACTCTGGCATGCAGTTCTGGTGTCAGTCCACTTAGGAATATACCCGGTAGTGCCGCTCTACTTACTGGTCCCGTCACCCCATGGTTATGCAGCATTTCCAACATGTCGAAGGACTCCATGAGAGAGTGATGGAAGGTGGCGGCGTTTCTTCCAGCGTTCTTGCCAGAGGCTTGACGAGCTCGCGACAGCATATTGGGTAGGATACTCAGGTGAGCGTCAGTAACACACGCTCGCGCAAGCGTGGCCACTAAGTCGTCCGGACTCTGCATCTGGTTGGCCAACACTTTCTGAGTTAGAACTCCTTGCGCTGACCCCTCCACCCGGTCCCTGATGATCAGTCGTAGTTCTTCTGGCACGGTGGTGATGGTGGCCCCTTCCTGATCTCCATCGTCGCAGGACTTCTTCTTCGTCAACGCCCTCTTCACCAGTGCCTCCTTGAAGTGATCTTGCAGTTCTCTCATGAACTTCTTCAGGGGAGCTAACAGATGTCCAGATGGTCTGTCCCCGCTGGGGCTATCCGTAGGGCATGTGTACGTGGTGATGCGGTCCCGTAGTTTCCGTAGAGAAAGCAACAACCTGTCCTCAGCTTCCAACTCCTTCAGCTTGGTATAGTCTGCCCGCTGTTGATCCCTCTCTGTCTGCTCCTGCTCGACTGGTCTTCGGGGCGGTGGACAGTTCGGAGGTTCTTCTTCAGGTTCCTCTGGTGGAGGTGGAGGCTGGGACTGTCGAGGGGGTTGTGACTGTGGTAAAGTGACACTGGGAGTTGGGATGTTGGGCAGTTGGGCCAATGCACCAGACCAGGGCGGCTGAGTACAATTCTGACAGAGTGGAACTTGCTCACACGTTCTGTTGGGTCCCAGCATGACGTCCCATACGCAGAATTTACATCCAGCTGTTGCGTTGAGCCAACGTACGAGAGTCCAGGTTGTGTGTGCGCAGCCGATTGCGGAAAGACGTGCGAAACAATTCTCGGGTCGAGCGATTCAGAGTAATTCGCTGCCGAAAGAAACTGCGATTGCTCCGTGGAAGCCGCTACAGCCGTGTGCGACGGAATTCCATGCTGAAAGTCCATGATTGCGCTGTGAGTGAACGCACGTAAACGGCAGTGAACTCACACAGTACGGGCGATAAATTTTTTGCCGATTGACGCCGATTTCGGTTTAACGAAAGGCAGATCCCGCGGAAAGGTACCTGCAAAGACGAATTACATCACACTTGAACGTGTGGTATATGCATTCAGGAACAGTATATGATATTTTCCGTCGAAATTCGCAGCCCTGACGAAAGGCGGACGCAATTAAGCGTGTTTTACGTCGTCGTCTTCAGAATTTTCGTGGGAACCCGCGGAAAGGCCTCGCGGAGAAGTTGTGTGCCGATAATTGCACAGCCGAAGTTCAGTCGGCACTAACAGGTCGCGTCTAACGCAACCACGCTGATACCAGTTGTTCGGGGGTGCTCTCTAAGAACTTCTAAGTCTACTTAACAATACAGGGAACCTAGTTCAAGCCTGCAAGAGATATGTATGGCTGTAAGCAAGATACATATATGTGAATCGGATCTTTCTTAAATGTCGGAGTTACAAAAGCCAGGTGTGGCTGTTCAGTAACAAATTCAAAACTGTTTCATTCAGCCTGCTCGGCTGCTTTATGCCATGGTTTCCGATCTCGACTTTCGAACTTCACTCGATGTCGACTCCTGTCAGGTCCCATCATACTTCATGAGAACTCGAACAGTCACATCATAGAATCTGCCGACTAGCCCAGTTATATCATCACTGTATTCCGAGCCACTCCATATCACTCTGAATAATTATAACTGTGCTGACTTGGCAATATTGGAGGCCATACCAGCTTTCCCTCCAATTTCTCTGACTGCTGGTTTTCCCACCAAAACTCACTTTCGGGTCAGGTATTTCTGTCAGTCATTTCTGTCAGACCCCCTTGTCATCTGGTCACATAAATGCCTGTCACTGATGACTGTCATCGTACCCGTCACTCGTAGCTCTGACGCGCCATCATACTGTCTCGTGACTTACCCTAGCACACAACGTACGAGAGCCCAGGTTGCGTGTGCGCAGCCGATTGCGGAAAGGCGTGTGAAACCATTCTGGGGTCGAGTGATTCGGAGTAATTCGCCGCCGAAAGAAACTGCGATTGCCCCGTGGAAGCCGCTACAGCCGTGTGCGGCGGAATTCCATGCTGAAAGTCCATGACTGCGTTGTGAGTGAACGCACGTTAACGGCAGTGAACTCACACAGTACGGGCGATAAAATTCTGCCGATTGACGCCGATTTCTGTCGAACAAAAGGCAAATCTCGCGGAAAGGCACCTGCAAGGACAAATTACATCACACTTGTACGTGTGGTATATGCATTCAGGAACAGTATATGATATATTTCCCGTCGAAATTCGCAGCCCTGACGAAAGGCAGACGCAATTAAGCGCGTTTTACGTCGTTGTCTTCAGAATTCTTGTAGGAACTCGCGGAAAGGCCTCGCGGAGAAGTCGTGTGCCGATAATTGTACACCCGAAGTTGCAGTCGGCACAAACAGGTCGCGTCTAACGCAACCACGCTGATACCAGTTGTTCGGGGTGCTCTCTAAGAGCTTCTAAGACTACTTACGCAATGCAGGGAACCTAGTTCAATCCTACAAAGAGATATATATTGCTGTAAGCATGATACATATATGTGAATCGGATCTTTCTTAAATGTCGGAGTTACAGCAGCCAGGTGTGGCTGTTCACAGTAACAAATTCAAAAACTGTTTCATTCAGCCTGCTCGGCTGCTTTATGCCATGGTTTCCGATCTCGAACTTTCGAACATAACTCGATGTCGACTCCTGTCAGGTCCCATCATGCTTCATGAGAACTCGATCTGTCGCATCATAGAATCTGCCGACTAGCCCAGTTATATCATCACTATATTTCGAGCCACTCCATATCACTCTGAATAATTATAACTGTGCTGACTCGGCAATATTGGAGGTCTACCAGCTTTCCCTCCAATTTCTCTGACTGCTGGTTTTCCCACCAAAACTCACTTTCGGGTCAGGCATTTCTGTCAGTCATTTCTGTCAGACCCTCTTGTCATCTGGTCACATAAATGCCTGTCACTGGTGACTGTCATAGTACCCGTCACTCGTAGCTCTGACGCGCCGTCATTCTGTCTCGTGACTTACCCTAGCACAAATGGAGCTGCTGTTCTTAGTTGCCGAGGCCAGCGCGACGAGACTGCCAAGGATCGAGGAAAGCCAGGAGATGGAGCAAGGTGTACTGACTGCCATACCCATCGCAGGACTTTCTGAAGCATCATGCGCTCCAGAGGCAGCTCCAGAGCCCACGCAAGCGCAGCTAGCGGAGTAGGTCACGAGGTCCAGCGACTACACCAGACAGGTCGCCCAGCGCCTCAGTCACCAGGACTGGGAGCAGCGGCTACAGCAGATGTGCATCCAGGGGCAGAAGGGTACCCAAGGCTTGGGCACAGCGAACACAGTTCAACGTCGCAGGCAGTGGAAGCTTGCCCCCATGGAGGTGGAGAGCTACAAGGCTCGGCACCGCAAGACCTTCTCGAAAGCTGGGGATAAACCCGTGGAGGCTAACTCAGCACCCGAGTGGGCACCAGTGGAGAGGGAGAAGGAGATGAGGCTGCCCAGGCTGGCAGACACGGTCAGGCTTACTGCCATGATGGCCAACGTGACTCAACAGGAAGCCTTTCGAGAGAAGTACCCAGACATACACGAGGACGAACTGTGCCTCAAGTGGCTGAATGAAGACTGGAGGCCCAGTGAGGATTCCCAAGGAGGACTACCAGAGGGTCAGAAAGAGAGCTGCTCGTCACAGGTGGGGCGAGCTCACAGGCGAACTTTACATGGTCACCATCAATAATGGCAAGGAGCTTCTGGTGCCCAAGCCTGATGACAGGCGGGGGCTCGTACGCGAGTACCATGAGAGGACTGGCCACTGGGGCATCAGACGCACGCTGAACCTCTTGTGGCAGCGCCATTACTGGGTGGGCCTGAAGCAGGATGTCAAAGCAGTGGTCACGCAATGTGAAACTTGGCAGAGGGTGAAGACTCACTACGCACGAGAGGAGGCCATGCTCACGCCGCTGGAGATCAAATCTTTTATGTACCGCTGGTCTCTGGACTTGGCCTGGCCTACGAAGCGTGTTACGAAGGCTGGGAATCAGCGAATCCTGATCATGACCGAGCACTACACGCGCTTCATTGTGCGTGTTCCAATTCCCAAGGTTCCAGGAGGCCTCCACCATCGCCAGCGCCTTTCGCAACCACGTCCTGCCAGTGTTCGGAGCACCAGCAGAATGCTTTGTGGATGGAGGTACAGAGTTTGAGGGAGACTTTGCCACTTTGTGCAGGCAGTGTCTCATCGACCGGAGAGTCACCTCACCAGACTCCCCAGAGGGCAATGGTCTCACAGAGCGCGTGGTGAGAACCAGCAAGCTCTGCTTCAAGAAGATGGCCCTCGACAAGGGAATCGACCACGAGTGGGACGAGCTGCTGTGGTCGCTAGTGCTCAGCTACAATGCAGCCAAGCAGCAGTCAACAGGGGTAGCACCCTTCACGCTTCTGTAGTTCTGTTCGCGCAGGAGGCCACTGTACCACCTGACCTTCGAAGCAGACCAGAGTTGAACTTCGAGGAACAGGGGGAGAGGACGCTCGCTGAGGACTTGCTGCAGAGAGCAGTCATCGTGAAGAAACTCGTGATACACGCGGGATGCAGCTTGGAGGTTGCTCAGCACCGTGACACCCTGTTATACGAACACAGGAGGAGTGGAAGCTACGAGCCCAAGCCGCACCAGTTCAAGGTGGGCGATTTCGTTTACATACGACAGAAGCCGAGGTCGGGCATGGAGGTAGCGACCAAGCCAGCTATCCTGAAGCTGGTCAAGGTTCAAAGAGATGGGGTGGTGGTGTTGGAGGACAGTACCAAGCTCAGGGAGAAGAGCACTGTGCAGAATATTGCGCCGTGCCACTTGCAGGTGAAGGACCCGTACGACTGCAGCGCTGCCATTCCCAGCAAGCACCTGGCGTGCGAGAAGTGCAAGAGATGATGGTGAAGCATCTATGCTGTTGTATGACACGTACAATCGTGGCTATCACATATGGTGCTTGGAACCCGCGCTGGATGAAGTCCCCGAGGGCGACTGGCAGTGTCCCAGGTGCTTAGGCACAGCAGTGGTAGTGGCCTCCGCTGAGGTGAGCATGTCCATAGTGGAGAAGATGGCCGCTGTGGAGCTCCAGCTGAAGGAGAAGTTGGGAGCAGATGCAAAACTGTTGCCAGCTGACGTGGGTCCACATAGAGCAGTGAGGTTGGGTCGTGAGCAGTCTTGGCAGGCTCTGACGTCGCGACAGGTGGCGGGGAAGGACGGGGCTATGGGTGATCTCCCAGACCGCGTAGAGTGGGGGAACCAGGAGGCGTTGAGCAGAGTGATCAAGGAGCTAATGCCAGGCCACTGGCATGATGGTCACCGTACTATCCTGAGCCGGAAGTGCTCAGAGCAACACGCGCGGGCAAGGAGTCTGCGCAAGGCACCCACAGTGCAGGCTATGAGCTTGGGGGAGGTGCAGAAGAGGGGAGACGTCAACCAGTTGACCAGAACCCAAGTGAAAGTGGCCAGCTAGCTGGACTGGGGCCTGGAGCTGGTTATGACAGTTCCACACGAGGTGAAGCGCCTTGCGCGTGAGGTGGACTGGAAGAAAATCAAGCAGGTTTGGGACCCTTGGGCTGGTACAGGTGTGATGAGCAAAGTGATGTTGTCTGAATGGCCTCACTTAGAGGTTATGAACAACGACTGGAATCCGCAGTTGAAGTGGCCTGAGGCCCTAAACGCGCTACAGCCAGGCAACTATCGTGCTTGGAAGCAGAGGTATGGAGTGTGTGATGCTATGGTAACCTCACCATGGTTCGCTGTGCTGGACATCGCGCTGCCATTGGCAGTGCTGACCAGTAGGGTGGTGGCTTGCATTCATGTGCCATCGCACTATATGACGGATATGACTGAGAGCAGAGCGCAATACTTCCGCAAGCTCTGTCACGCAGGACGCTTACATGTGATTGGGCACCTGGAGCATGGGCCCATCGGGAGAAGATGTATGTGGGTGATGGTTTTTCGAAACCCTTTGACACGTGCACGGATGTTACGTGGTGGAGAATCCACGGGTGTGGGTATGTTTACTTCAGTATGGGCAGATTTGCCTTGGATGGTGTTACCACCGACGATGCGAACAAGCTCTTATCTAATGTCTGTGCTACCGTGGCGCTACACATGGGGGATGCTGAGAAAGAGCTTGTATATGTGAAGTTTCATAAACCTGTCAAAAAATTTGAACTTTTGAAGATACAGCTGTCATCAGTCAGTTGAGTGTTGGAAGTGGTGCTGTTCTCTTGTACAGTGCCATAGTGACAATATGTGTGGTGCTGAGTGGGCACCTAAGAGATATTCACAGTGAAAGAAGCTGTGTTACGACCGAGACAATATATTCGTATTTCGTAGGGACACGTTGTGCACGGGTTCGCGACAGCTGTCACAAACCGCGGCTTGTCGTGTACCATAGCCAGGTTGTGACACCTGGGACAGTAGTCCTGGTGACGAACGCGTGACAAGCGCAGCGCAGGTCGCGATCGTGACGCGACAGTTGGTGATGCGACAGTTGGTGACGAGGCAGTTGGTATTACACTATTCTGAAGAGAGCGACAAGAGATATAGGGCGGCGCTACCAAGGTTGGGCAGACGCTCATTTTTGTTTTGCCTTCGCAGAAGTAGGGATATCAAGACCTTTCTTGCTTAAGACCGCGAAAACAGCAGTGTTTAATGATACAGTGATTTATGTTATGATTATATTCTGTGTGTGAATGTTGACATTTTCTTGAAAGCTTTCTTACTTCTGAGCGCCAGAACTGTAATTATTCAGTCCTTTTCATGTTGAGAAAAAGAACTTGTATATGTGAAGTTTCATAAATCTGTCAAAATTTTTGAACTTTTGAAGATACAGCTGTCATACTAGTCGGTTGAGTGTTGGAAATGGTGCTGTTCTCTTGTACAGTGCCATAGTGACAATATGTGTGGTGCTGAGTGGGCACCTAAGAGATATTCACAGTGAAAGAAGCTGTGTTACGACCGAGACAATATATTCGTATTTCGTAGGGACACGTCGTGCACGGGTTCGCGACACTGATACCAATTGTGCCGGGGCACTAGACTAATATACTCAGAAGTTGTTTTTGTTTGAACATGTAAAGGTACAATATTCTTTTTGCATTATATCACTGGAACAGGGCCAGATTAGTTAGGTGTTAACGTTCGTTACGATCTGAGTTCTGAAGGCCGTACACTTCTCAAGCGCTCTACTTATTGCAACTCAGGCAACTCGGTCCACCGACCCAACTACCCGATGTCATGTCACGATGCACCGTTCGGTTCTGACCCGATCATATCTCGATTCATTCCATTTCTGATTCGATGCTACATCTTCGATTCTGATGTCTCGTTGACGAACTATCCCGGTGACGGTCATACAGTACTGTCATACCGTCATCGGGTCACATTGTCAACCCCCAGACATCTGATACTCATTTTCATCGTCTCTTCAATCTGAACCCGAATTCGACCGTAGTCCGATGATCCGACCAAGTGTCACCATGACCGTCATACGGCACTGTCATACTACTGTACTTTCATAGTGTCATACTGTCATCCCTCGGACATCTGGTACTCGTTCTTACCGTAATCTCAAGCCCGACCTCCCTGTCAATTCCTGTGTGCCTGGGGCACTACGACAGATGCTCGGAAATATGTTTTTGATTGAACGTGCAAAGGTACACAATTCGGATTTTATAATATACTGGATCAGGGCCAGATTCAAGTACAAACGATAATTCGGTTCCGAGTTCTGAAGGCTAAACACTTCTCAAGTGCTCCACTTATTCACTCGTCACTCAGGTTGCAGGGTCAACCACTCGAGAGCCGATGTCACACTTCGGCTCAACGTTCAATTCCCGATCCGATCTCATTTCTAATTCCGATTCGTCATTCTCGATTCAGATGCTATGTCGACAGACTGACACGATGACTGCCCCACAGTACTGTCATACTACTGTACTGTCATACTGTCATAGCCCTGACATCTGATATTCGATTTCATTGTCTTTTCAACCCCGATGCGAATCTGACCATTCTTCGAGGGTCTGACTGAGTGCCACGATGACACCCCCCACAGTACTGTCATACTACTATAGTGTCATAGTGTCATATTGTCATACTGTCATACCCCGGACATCTGGTATTCATTCTCATCGTGATTTCAAGCCCAATTTCACTGTCATCGTGCCAATCCCAGATTACCCCCGATGACACACATATAGACGCATAGGCAGTCAGCGGCGCTCCCAGCAGATGCATGATCCTGAACAGGATGGAGTCGCCCTGCACCCCAGCCCTGCGGCGTTCATCCCATGGTAGGGAGACGGTTGCCGCGCCTCGCACCCCTGCTGACTGGTGTACCCACAATGACCCACCGTCATGGGTGACGAAAAGAGCCCGAACCTCTGGGTACTGAGGGTAGGAGGGCTCTGGTCCTTGAGCGGGGTCGTCAGGGGGGTCTTGAGGTGGATCACTAGGGGGGCCTGGAGGCGAGTCCCTTGAACTGGGGTCTCTGCGCTCCGAGTCAGGGTTGCCACCGCCGTGCACTACCGTCTCCACCGACTGCCGCCGGCGAGCCACCATCATGTTGAGGGGATTTGGCCGACCCTGAGTGGGAGGTTCGGCGGGAGCGGTTTCAGCGACAATCTGAGACACTGGGGGGGTTACGCTGTCAGCGGCGTCCACCTCGAGTGGATGGTCCGCCGTCAGGGCCCCCTGTGCGCTGCTCTGAGGGTCGCCTGATGGAGAGGTTCCTGCAGATGTCGTCGCGCCGGGCGGGGCGAGTCCTCTCGAGAGCACCGCGGAGATGTCCGGGGCCTGTACTGCCGCCAGGACTTCCCTGCGAATGTGCTCGCTCTGGCTGCTCGCGTCCGAGTCAGATCCGGACCTGTGGGCGGCCCCAAGGCATTGCATGAATACGATGAGTTGAATTTGAATAATCAATGCTCACCTTATTCATGAATTTGAATAATCGATGCCGGTCTTATTCATGAATTTGAATACTAAGAAATTTCATTATTCAAATTCAACTCAAATTATTCAAGTAATTTAACGTAAACTTGAACAATAAGATAAATATGATTTACTGTAATAGCACATGCTGGCACACTAGCGGGGCATTCGGATAACATGCGGGAAAACTCAAAAACACATCATCATACAAATGACTATTTTGTTCGTTGTGTTTTCATAGCAATCAACAAAAATACTGAGGCAGCTCAATTAAGGGGCTCCCAAATTTTGAGGAAATAATTCAAAAAAGTTCATCATTATTGAGTTGCTAACAGGAGGCAACTGCCGATAGTCACTCAAAATTATCGAGTTGTTGGGACATTCGCTGAGGCAGTTGCTAGGGCACACACTTCCTCCGTCAATCTTCATCTTTCTCTTTCCCACGATACAACTCATAGTACTTCTCTTTTATGCTGCGAGCAGAAGGCTTGTATGCGCTGCTGTTAATGCCACAAGAGACTAATATGCCCAAAGTGTGTGGTGACATATTTGGATCCGTGAGCAGACCTGCCCTTGAAAACACCTGTTCACAATTAGCCTCGTGTGGCAAGTGAGATGCCGTTTGCCTGAAGACAACCAGATGGAGGGGAAACTCTGCTCGCAACTGCCACAACATGCGAAACTCGTTTAAAAGCCCGTCGTCTCGATAGAACTGTGCGTACTTGTCCAAAGCAAGATTCTCCCACCGTTTTCTTTCATCAACCACAGGGTCAAATACTTCCTTCTCTCGGTCTTGCGCGGGCAGCAAACCGTCCTCTTGTAAGGCTGGTGGCAAAACAGATTCACCACGAAATAGACCCTGAACCTTTTGGCGCTTAACACTTTGAGCGGAGTCGGTGCCCTTGATATCTGTACTTTTGCGAGCAATGGGCAAAGCCTCACGAAGTGCCGTCAAATACAGGGTCCTTGCGAGTTCATATTGAGCCTGTGTCAAATAAAGCTTGGCATCCTTTTGCTTTGACATGTAACATTGAATTAGACGAATATTCGAAGGTCGGCTATCAAAAATACGAGTCTGCACCTCCTGCTGCAATACTTCACGAGCAGTAACCGTCACACTGTGGAGATCCTTAGATTCCCTCACAAGCACCTTGCGTTGCCGGTCTGGCATACTCAAAGTTTCGGGAACCAGTTTCACTTGTAGCATTGCTTGTGGGTGGCAAAAGTTTTCCTTCAGATCGTGCAGTAAGATGATACCCTGACTCCCAGTGCAGATTCCTGCATGCTCAATAGTCTCTTTGATGTCAAAGGGGTAAGAGAGCAAGGCCTCAAGCTCAAGACTTTTATCCCAATCAAGAGTGTCTAGTCCAATCTCGGCCGCAGCCACAGGCCTCCCCACCTTACTGCCCCCCTCCGATTCGTCGTTCTCCACAATCGCCTCCTTGTTGCCACGATTCTCTAACTTGTATTTATCCAAGCTAGCATCGATACCTGTCTTCAACATGCAGTTGGTGGAAACCTGCTTGCACTGGTTCCCCCATCGAGTGACCGCGGTCTTCTCAAGTGTTAGCAGGTTTTTTTCTAAAACACCGGCAGCTTCCTGTGCACTCATCTCTTGAAGCTGAAAGGCGGATACGGGTGTGCTTTCGCCCACCAGTTTCTGTGAATACGAGAAGTCCCGGATCGTACATTTAAAAAGTGCAGTTTTTTCCGCTTCTGTCATGCGCCCCTGAGCGAGTTTCCAAAACGAACCTGGAATCTCTATCTGTTTTCCTATGTGCTCAAGCGGCTTCTTGAGGAGGGGAAGCAGCTCAGCTTGTATGGCCTGTTGGGCTGTCCCATTTTTCTTCCTTTTTGGGGGCATTTTCGTTTACAGTTGGACAGCCAACTTCTGTTCGTCCGCCAAGTCGAGTGACTGACCTAAGTGTTTCTCAGTGGTCAGTCGTGAGTCGAAGTGATAAAACCTACAGTAGTAATGAACGCTCGTGTCGTCGTGTGTAAAACCGTGCGATCGAAATAATCTGAGCCTATGATGCATCCAAAGTGCGAAACACCATTCGGTACCCCAAGTGTGTCTCGTGCGTCCGATAATCACGCAGTGCTTGTCCCCCCTCCATTTCCTAAATTACTTGAGTAAATTGAGTTGAATTTGAATAATCGATGCCGACCCTATTCATGAATTTGAATAATCGATGACGGCCCTATTCATGAATTTGAATAGTATGAAATAGTCGAATTCAAATTCAAATTCATGAATAATGGCCCGATTCATGCAGTGCCTTGGGCGGCCCTCCGCCTGCGCTCAGCCCGCGCCTGCGTGCTTCGGCTGCCTCTGGACCCCGTGCTGGTGCGGCTGACGTCCGTCCGGAGTCGGGGTCGGAGTGATCAGGTGCATGGCTTAGACCTGGAAGGTGCCTACCATGCGTCGCAGGGCCCGAGGATACTCTTCGGGAGCGCCGACGCCGGCGGGTCTCTGAGGCTGCTGCCACCGCGGGGAGGTGGCGCACCAAGAGCTGGGTCCCGCCCGGGACGCTCTGCTGAGCTCCGCTGTCAGGGGGTGCCTGCAGAGGGTCTGGCAGGGCTGCGGCGCTGATGTTGATGAAGTGCTGCAGCGATGAGAGATCCGCACCAGGGTCATGAGGCGCCGAGGTAGCTGGTATCAGCTGATGGGGCTGCTGTGGTTGTTGTTGCGGCTGCGGCTGCAGCTGCTGCTGCTGCTGTAACTGCTGCTGCTGGAACTGTTGCTGCTGTAGCTGCTGCTGCACTGGCTCCAACGGCTGTTGCTGCTGTGGCCACTGTTGCTGGTACGCCTGCCACTGCTGCTGCTGTTGCAGATGCTGTTGATATGGCGTGGGGTACGAACCCATGGGGTGATGGGTCCCCAATGTAAATGGCACTGGGGACACTCCCCCAGCAATGGGCGCTGTCTGGGGGAATACCCAGCTGGAGCCATTCCACACAGCCTGCGTAGGGGTGCCATCGGGTAGGGTATATGGGCGTGGTACAGCGGTATAGGGCATGGTGGTGCCCGGGAGAGGGAAGGGAAAAGTGGAAGCGAATGCAGTGGGGGATGGAAAGGTGATGGGTGAAAATAATGGGGGGCGTAGCGACTCTGAATTGACTCCCATGTTGGAAAGCGGCTCTGGGGTGTGTTGCGACATGCTGACTGTAGAGCTGATTAAATCGAGAGCTGGGTGTGGCAAAAGCCACAGGTGAGCAGAGGATATAGTCTGCCCGCCTTTTATTTACTCTTCGATGTCGCTTTCTGGGGGCGAAGGGGGAGGACTAATGTCTGGCGATGGGGGAACGCCGTCGATTACAGCTATCGGAAATGCACCAGGAAGCGCGGGATAGATTATTAAATCTTGGTCAGCCGGGTAAATGAAGAAGTAGTTCCCCTAGTGATGCCACTCGCGGTCGTAGTGTGCTGGTGGGATAGCCAGTGTGACTCTGTCCAGGCGTTCAGTCGCTGTCCTCCGCTTCGTCGTCAGAGGAAGAAGGGGAAGGAGGCCCGCTCTGCCAGAAAGCGCCTGCTGGTGGGTAGGTAGGATCTGGAGGAAATACCCACTTCAGAGGTCCCTGCTTCCACCACGCTCTTCTGTATTCTTGTGGAGGAACCGCCATACACCAGCGAACTCAAAATTTCGCCAGGGCTCCGCGACACGATTTTTGAGTGCCTAGGAGCGCGAGCAAGAGTCAAGCAACTGCGAAAGGAGGTGTGCCCGGTCCAGTACAGGGGTCCAGTAAGGCTCCAGACGATATTTGTGCTCCGTAGGTCCCAAAATGCTCCAGTCAAGGTACTGCTGGAGGATACCAGAAGGTGCTAGAGAAACTGCCAGAAACGTCCAGAGACTGCTGAAAGCGCTATTTGGAGGAGCTTTCCCCACTGCCGATGGCCGTGAGGGCGGTATCAGGGGTTTCTAGGCTGTTCTATGGGGTCTAAGGAAGGGGTTTTTGGTGGTGGGGGCTACTGGGAGAGGTTTTGGGGTAGGCTGGAAACTGGCTAAAACGGCTATTTTAGGCTGTTTTTGGCTGTTTTTCGCCTTTTTAAGGCTCTGGGAGGTGGGCTATGAGGTTTTTCTGGCTACTATAAACCGGGGAAACCCTTTAGGGTGCTCTCTGACGGTTGTTTGTAGCCTGGGGCAGACTTGGAACTTAAGATCGGAAAACCAATCTTGACCAACGAGAGCCTGGTTGGGCCCCCAGTGTTAAGGGGACGTTATGCTGATGTTTGGTGACTTTTGGGAGCAGTATACGGGTTCCTTCTTTGAAAAAAAATGGTATTTCTGACGTAAAAGTTGCGCAAAGTTTCCCAAAAGTACGGCTCTCCCCCTTCAGTATAACGGAAGTTACAGTGTGGCCGTGGCTGAACGCGCGGAGGTGTTCAGTAACGCTTATTGATACCAATTGTGCCTGGGGCACTACGACAGATGCTCGGAAATATGTTTTTGATTGAACGTGCAAAGGTACACAATTCGGATTTTATAATATACTGGATCAGGGCCAGATTGAGGTACAAACGATAATTCGGTTCCGAGTTCTGAAGGCTAAACACTTCTCAAGTGCTCCACTTATTCACTCGTCACTCAGGTTGCAGGGTCAACCACTCGAGAGCCGATGTCACACTTCGGCTCAACGTTCAATTCCCGATCCGATCTCATTTCTAATTCCGATTCGTCATTCTCGATTCAGATGCTATGTCGACAGACTGACACGATGACTGCCCCACAGTACTGTCATACTACTGTACTGTCATACTGTCATACTGTCATAGTCATACTGTCATAGCCCCGACATCTGATATTCGATTTCATTGTCTTTTCAACCCCGATGCGAATCTGACCATTCTTCGAGGGTCTGACTGAGTGCCACGATGACACCCCCCACAGTACTGTCATACTACTATAGTGTCATAGTGTCATACCCCGGACATCTGGTATTCATTCTTATCGTGATTTCAAGCCCAATTTCACTGTCATCGTGCCAATCCCAGATTACCCCCGATGACACACATATAGACGCATAGGCATATCGGCTCATGCTGTGCCTCCGGGCACATCCTGATTACCCTTGGTGACACACATCAACTCAGGTATACCGGCTTCCGCTGTGCCTCCGGGCACAGTACTTCCGTCTGCACTGTTGTGCAGTCTATTCTCTGTTTACTCAACAGGTTCAGCCTCGACCCGACAAATTGGAAGTACCGACGTTTTCTATGCTCATTTATGCGCCTGGTCAGGAACACGGGTACAAAATTCAAACATAACAGACAAACAACCCACCTAGGATAACATGCAGGTTTATAACAAATGCATTTACTACTTAAGTTTTAAGCTTTTCGTACCGCAACTAACGGCCATCTTGTTATCTCCCTGTCTTTCCTGCAATGAAATTTAATTATCGAATCCAATATTTATCGAAACTGAACATTTCAAAAATGAAAACTGCATTGTACAATGGCGTAGCATAAAAACAGCATTCATCGTCAGCACATGTATGGCAAAATGCACTGCGTGTCTAGGGTATAGAAAAGTACTTTTGCGGGAAATACTACTGGTGTGTTCTAACTGAGTGTTTGGGAGCCTGCAGGCTACTGAGTGATCAAAGCTCATCTGAGCGGTCAAACTCCATCAAATAACGTTGCTTGGCTGGTAATACATCTTCGTATGTTTCATCTGAGCGTCGCTTCCTCCTACACATGTGTGAGCGCCCCGCACCAGTGGATAATAGTGTGGATAGCTAGGAAGACATATCATTGAAAAAATGATCTAGCACATTGATGAGTCCTCATGCCACTCAAAGAACAACGAGGAGGAGGATGAATGATACAGAAAGGGAACTTTCAACACGGCAAATGTTCCATGGTAGGCTCTCCAAAGAGTTGGGTGCCAGGGCAGTTCCTATGATGCACATGATTGATATCGGGCGCCATCGAAACGGATTCAGTGGGGGAAAGCCTCAGCAGGATAACACTGCAGCTCGGTAATAAATATCAGCTACCCGCAGGTTATAAGGCTTGTTCACATCATCTGCACAGAAAAGTAGAGCAAGCATGAACCTCTTACCTTAAGATCAAAGCGACCGCCACAATGGTCACCATCAAAGTGATCATACTGAGGGTTTGATCGATGGTCAGAAGTGCAGCTGCTGCCTTTTCGTGTCCCGATGCTTGCTTTGATGCTGTGCATTCGCATCACACAGGGCACCCTCATCCAACACCCTCGTAAGCAATGCTAGTGTTGGCTCACAAAATGAAAATTCATGGCCAGACACACATGCAACGAGTCTGAGTGCTGGCCACTCTGCATCACACTCGTGCAAACGGCAACAAACACGACCACTGGCTAATACATGCCACCCTCAGTGGTCAAGGGCAGGGCGCGAGACTGCACACTTGGCGGCGTGAGGGGCAGGGCACATCATGCTGTTAAGGATGCTAGGTTGCATTGTTTCGAATTCGCCTCTCTCTCTCTCTCTGCTCCAAAGACCGCTCCCCAAGGTTGCACCTTCGACAGTAATGTTTGCCATTGCACATAGCTCCATGGTTTGGTCGATGATCTCATCAAGATCGTCAGAGGCAACAGCGTCCGAAACACAATCATCAACAATGATATCGATCTGCGACTGTACTTCCTTTTTGTCGCTGATAGAAGCGCATGCCTCCTGGCACAGCTTGGCGGCGTTCTCGCGGAGGCTCTCCTCCTCCTTCTTTGTAAGGTTGGCGCTGCATTCCTTCCGCCCGCCTCGCTTCAGGCCTGACATCTTCTAGCCACACGCGTCCGACTGCTCTTGAAGCACTGCTGGGGGGCAGGTGCCAGCACCGATGACGCTCCACATTTGACGGCAACTGCAGTGACAGAGCTGATCATAGACGTGTCGCTCTCGCTGTGGGCGCCACTGTAACTGGTGTCCAACTTCGAGACCCCCAGGTGGAAACATGAGTGCGGCCCCCAGGTGGCGACATGAGTGCGGCGACATGAGTGAGCTGACGTAGGTCTGCTCCTTCCAGATGCACTTCTGGGGAGGCTGACAGGAAGACGAACAAGTTTCTCACCTGGGTGTGGGAGAATCGCCATAGTTCATGGGAGGCACGCATATGGGGTCACTGCGCACCCCTCTCCCTACCGCCTCTTAATTGGTGAGTGGTGTGAAGCAGTAACACCGAGAGAGCTGTGGTAACACCCTGAGGCACCTGTAGCAAGACAATGCGGCACCTGCAGAAGGATATCAGGGCACCTGCAGTAGGACATCGAGGCACCTGGCAATGGGACCCCGAGTCACCTGCAGAAGGACATCGAGGCACCTACAGTAAGTCTGACATCCAGGCACCTGCAGCGCGACACCGAGGCATCTGGAAGAGGACTCCGTGGCACCTGACGAAGGGCACCAAAGGACATGAGGCTGGAGAAATTCCTTCAAGGTACGTGCAGCAGGACCTATACACCTGAAGTAGGAAGATTTGTTGGGCTTCAGGACATATTTGCGGAAGAGCTTCTCCTCCGGCTGGAGCTTCTTTGATTTCTCGAAGTGGCTGCCGAAGTAGTCGAGAGTACTGCAGAGGCCGTCCGTCTCCCAAAACTGTGACTCGATGTGGTCCACGCGCGGCATCTGAATGAACGTGCTCAGATACTTCCCGGCACCGGTGTCCTCGTCCGTCCAGGAGACCACAATCAGCTCCATGCCGTTGTAGAGGTGGATCCTGGTGGTGCGGAGGAGCGTGCTCAGTCTCGCGAGAATCGCCACACGGGGCAAAGCCTCTTTGGATGGCCCCCGCAGCAGGCCCAGTTGCGCACCATAAGCGGCCTCACAGAAGACGGGTGTATGTCCGCCCCTGTGAACACTTCATTGCGCGGCAGTGACTAATTCTCTGTCCAGTAACGTCTGTGCAGGCTTAATTTGCCCTCCCTACACCATCAACAAAAATGAACTCGCGGCCCAGTTCCACGGGGGGAGGGGAGCGCTCTGCTTTCATGTACAGCGACATCTGACGAACCTCCGCCACAAAGCCCGGACAGCGCATGTGGCCACAGGGGCGCACTGAGCATTGATAGCCTCCCTCATCGTGCCCCCGCGTATCCGCCAGAGGGGCCCCTCCGAGTGTGAGGGCATGGGTGGGGAGCCAAACACTTCCCTCAGGCTTATGAAGAGCGCGTCTCACCTCGTGGCCTTTTCCTTAGAATCATTGGAGGAGATCTTCTCGCTCTCTGTGGTGACTGTGACATCGCTGGAGGACTTCGAGATGGAGACGTTCACCTTGGGCACCGCACTGCCGGCGGTCACCATCACGGTCACCTTCTTGGCCTTTTGGTTAGTGGTATGCACTGCGAGCATGGTGACGGCAGAGCCGTTCACCTCGTTGGCCACGCTCTGGCTGCACGCGCGGATGGAAGTCTTGGTGCCATTAGCATTTGTGTCCAGGACCTTCAGCTCGCCCACAGCTAGGAACTCCACCGAGTCACCATGGAAGCCCTCGAGATGTAGGCTCCCCGTCAATTTGCAGGACGGGCCCGCTGCGCACACCAGGCAACAGCACGCGAATGCCATCAGATTTTGGGGTTGCCGGAGGTGGACCCGGGGTTTTCAGTCACCTCAGGAAGATCCCCTCCACATTGCAGGGTGCAGCCGCCTCTGCGCGGAGGAAGATCAACCGGTCAGATTGAAGTTGAGGCCTATCCTGTCAAGTTGAATACCGAGCGGGGAAGCTTTTGGCGACCTGCAGTAAAGCTAGCATGTGACTTGGGGCATCCGTGGCCCGTCCTGTTCAGGCAGCAAGGGTGAAGAGAGGTAAAATCCAGCTCCTCTCATGGCAGGGTCCAAGTACTACAGGTCTAAGTTAATCAAGGGGAGGGGGATGGGGGGCAGCACCTGGTGGGATGACCCATGGTTCATAAGGAGGGGGATGAGACGGGGCGGGGCATGGGCGATGGCGGTGGGTTGGGTGGGAGGAGGGGGTTGGGTGGCAAGGTGGTGGTGATGGTTTGGGCGGTGGGTTGGGTGAAGAGGAGGGTTTTTAGGTGGAGGAGGTGGGGAGTGTGGGGGTGGGGGGGTGGGAGGGTGGGGGAGGATCGAATGCATGGACCATAGACAGAGTAGCCTGTTTTCTTCGTGGTTTCTGCGCATGCTCCGTGCTTGTAAAAGGTGTACTCGATTTTTCCGTTGCCGGACTTGAAATCGAAGAAGCCGTAGTCCTTGTCCCGGGCGAAGTCCACGGCGTCGGAGAGTGCGCCCAACTCCCTTGTTACGTTGCTCTTGTCCTTGCATTCTTTGTCCGTCTCCGCAAGGCAGTACAGCCCCGGGGGCGGGGGGGCCGGTGATGGTGGAGTCTGAATCAAATTCCTCGCCCACCCTGTTTCCAATCAATAATCCAGATATATATGTTATAAATGCTACAGCACTAGCGAGCCGCTAGCATATGCCAGTCAACTATTTTGGCAAATATTTGCCGAGATTTAGCACGAGTATGCCCCTGCCGCGCCAACTTGTGCTTCTGATCAGCTGGTGCCAATTACAACAGCAATAGCAGTCATGGGGGGCGGCGGGGCAACCATGAGGGGCAAACCTTCACGAGGGATGGCGGGGCAACCATGAGGGGCAAACCTTCACGAGGGATGGGGGCAACCATGAGGGACAAACCTTCACGAGGGATGGGGGCAACCATGAGGGGCAAACCTTCACGAGGGATGGGGGCAGCCATGAAGATCCAAGAAGTGGGGGTACCCATGGGGAACGGAGTGTAGCCATGGGGAGGGGGGCAACCATGAGGAATGTGAGATGGCCGGATGGACAGGGTACCCACGCTTGAGGTTGGGGGCAACCATGGGAGTGTGTGTGTGGGGGGGTAGAGATTCACGGTGATCATGGAGGGGGGGAGGGATGCCCATGGTGAGTGGAGGGCTCATCCATACGGGATGGGACGACTATGCTGGTGGCAGCTAATCATCGGGGAAAACACGTAGCCAAGTGCTAAAATCGGCCAGCATATGCTAGTGACATGCTGGTGCTGTGACATGTATCTGAACATCCATAAATATTTCACACTGCGGTTTACCGACGCACATCACACGCATCCCACGAGATCCGAATTACATGGATCTCAGACACCGGCTCGGCACATATCCCAGTAAGCGTGCATATGGAACGGAATCGGGGCGAAGCCTGGTGCATATTACACGGCAATGCCCGTGGAAATGGGGGATTTCACAACATCTTAGTTCAATTCATCTCCTCTCACCGGCGGCAAGAGCGGCAAGGGTGGTGACTTCAGTGGTGGCGGCGGCGAAAGGTACGGGCAGCCGTCGTGGCGGTAAATACGCCAATCAGAGTTCTCGTTCGTCTCCTCGGGTGAGCCGCACTCTTTAGCGCTGACATTGAAGAGCAGTGCCGTGGTGTGCTTCTCAGAGAAGCATAATCCCCGATACCCGCTCGCAAGGGCTAGCTCCATGGCCTCCGAAATGTTGTCGGCGACCAACTTCTCGCTGAATGTGTCACACTTGAGGGGAGAGTCTGAGTATAAGCAAAACTCACTCGGGGGAACTGGCGGCGACGCGACTTCGACAGGGGGAGACGGTGCAATGGCTGTGGGGCTCAACGTGGCAGGAGCGGGACTTAGCGGAGGTGCTGCTGGCACATCCAACGGGGGAGGGACTGGAGGAGGCGGTGAAGGAGGTGGGGAAGGGGGAGACGGAGGCGGGGGAGTCGTGCATTTGCTCTTGTTAGAGCACTTGGTGCACTCTGTGATGAGCAACTTGCTGGAGGCAATATCCTCGCAGACTTCCTTCGACGCGGACCACCCGCAGAAGCCCTGCCCCTGGGATGTGCACGCGCCGCAACTGCTGAAGCCGCTACAATGCGAGTCGCAGGACTTCTTGCAGATCTTCACGCCGTCATGCGCATCCTTAATGTCCACGTCGGCAGACTCTGCCAAGCCATCGCTCGCCGCATTGTAGTTCATGACGTGGACGCCCCTGCCAACGCCCTTGCTGCCCGCTCCCAGCTTCAATTCCACGCAGAAGTCGGACGCTGGGAATGGTCCCAGCACGAGGCCGGTCGTGCAGCACGGCGAGAACTCAAACAGGTTGGATCCGTTGCCTGAATAACGATCAAACGCGTAGCAATCGCCTTTGACACCCTCCTTGAGGCACGCTGCTCCGGAGCCTTGGCCGTAGGATGGGCAGTTCGCGCCCTCGCAGGAGTCATCCAGCACCACAAAGCGCGCCACGTGGGCGGCGCTGGAGGGGGTCACAGTCAAGGACTGCGATACCACTCCGCCATTTCCAGAGCTGGCGCGGTCGATCGTCTCCACCAGGTAGCTCTGCCCCACAGAGTCCTCAAGCAAGTAGAGCACAATCGCCGCGTCCGTCTCGGCACCTGCAGCAGCCCCTCCTCGCCGTCTCAGAGGCTCTGCACAGGGCGCTCGCCGCTTCTCAAAGCCCTCCCCGCCTGGCACGGTCATGACCTCGTGCTTGGAACCTCTCAGCTCACCAAGTGTGGACCCATCGACGATTACCTTGCCGCTCCGGCTTCTGACCTGTAGCACTCGTGCCAAGTGCCTCAACTGGACGCCTCCCACAGCCACCTAGAGACTGCCGATGCTGCTCCACAACACAACCCAAACCCCAGGACTCCAAACCCCAAAAGCACCACAAGCACCACACACAAGGGCCTCGTCGGGTGTGATTGCCGCAGGGCGCACCGATGTTGGCAGAATCATGGTTGGGGAAGTTGTGTGCGTAGAATGCCTCTGCGCCGCTCATGCTCTGGCAGGTGTACGCCTCCTCGGGATGCAGCATCGTCCGAGGGAAGCTCACGCTGAAGTCCGCCGAGATGCCCGCCTCCTTGCTCACTCCTCCACAGAAGTCCGTGTTGTCCCACAGCTTGGGATGAGTCTTGGGAAAGCTGGTGTATGTGTGCACTGAAGTGCTCACCTGTCACACATAGACGTCACATGCAGCGATCAGCACGCACTGAAAAAATGGCTCAAGCCGAAACTGCTCTGGCTGTGCTGGCACGGCCATGGTTCTGCCTGACCAGCAGTAGCGCTTGTTCTATGGCGATGAAGGTGCCCATGTACTTGTAGGTATGTGGCAACAGGTGGCATGGCTGCTGCTTCGCGCGGCGACAGATACTTAGCAGGGCTTTGAGAGACAAATCCGATGGCAGCGTAGAATGAACCTTTGGAGTCCACTCTGGAATGACCAGCTGCACAAGGAGACCCTCGAGTTGCAGGGCAAGTCTCTGCGTAGCCGAGTGCACCTAGCTTATGACTCATTGTATATGCACACCACTGTTTCGAATTAAAAATGCATTATGGTGCATTCCAGAAAGCACGATGCCGATGCAGAGATAAAAATTGAGACGGGCAGAGACAACGACCGTCACAGCCACGTGTCCAGAGCACAGCTTGCCAATGCATATGAGCTGAATTCCAATTGGTTGTTCAAGATATACGAGGCAGAGTCAGTGACTATTCAGGTGATTGAATGCCTCTTGCTCGGAGTGACGGGAAAGGTTGTGGACCAATGCAAGTCCATGCTATGTACGAGTGGGCGTGTGGACATGTCCTTCATAGCCGTCAGATCCATTACCCGCATTGGACACGCTGTGCTCGCGACAGCAGCCCAGAGTGCCTCTACCTGCCTGAAATCCCACGCTCTGCACTCCCTCGATACAAAGCTGACAACACATCCACAGGCCAGCATGTGCGCGACGGGTGCATCACCGTTTTGCCGGCCGTCACCGCTGCACACATCCGCGAGGTGCTGACGTTTTGTTTGGCGGAGCAGAACTTGTAACTGTGCAATGCGCCGTGATCGGGGGTGAGCTGAGGGTGCGTGTAGCATGCCCCAAGCAACGCGCTGCACTCGTAGGAGTGGCAAGCCTCGTCCTTCACACAGGCCGCGGCGCACTCGTCGCAGCTCGTCACATTCAGGGCGGACTGATTCACCGTAGGCTTCACGTGGCCCTTCATTGACCTGTATCCCTCGGCACACCCTGTGCTCCCACCGCCAACCGCCCCCAAACCCTTTACCCTAATCTGCCGTTTTGGTGAACTCTCCCATCATCACACGCTCCCGCGCTTCTATGTCATATCCGGGTCTCTTTCCAGGTGGCTGGATGGGTGCACCCGGCAGTGGACCGTGTGGGAAAATTGATGGATGAACGGGCAGCAACTACATTTTTGCCCTGTTATTAAAGAGCTGCCCTCACGAATCCATGGTTTTTGCCGTGGAAGCTGCTACAGCACCTCAGCACCTGCACGACGTGGACTGCGCCTCACCTGTCCAATTACAGCAGCACTTGTGATGTGCTAAAATCAGTTCTGAATATGCAGCACAGGGAACGGCATGGCACACAAGTCGTAAAAGGGGCCTGGCAGGCAGCAGACTGCGGCAATCAGCATCCTCGTGGAGAGCCTCGTGGAGGAGGGGCTCACCGACAGATTCACCATCCTCAGAGCGGGTGCACTTCACATAGATGCTGTACTCAGCTTTGTCCGTGGGGTTGCAGCTGCCAGAGTGGAAGAAAAGTGCGGGGCTATCAGCATTGCTGTAGGCGTATCCCACAAACTTATTCTCCATGGCGAACTTCTCTGCCTCTTCCTGCGCGGAGCGTACGTTGCGTTTCACTCACAGTCAACACAAGACAAGCAAGGGGGCTTCGGATAAGCCAACGCTGGCTGTCTGTGGTGCCACCTCCCTGCATGCTGCGCATCACTGATTTCTCAGAGAGGAGCCTGGCCAGAATATCATGCCGCTTTCCGGGAAGCCCGCAACGTGCGGCGCAGCGGGCACACATAGGAATGGATACACAGCAGCTATGTATGTGCAGAGGCTTCTGGAGGGCACAAGCAGGCGGGTGGATATGCTGACATGTGCCTAGGCAAATGGGGTGACGTGGATCAACTTCCGGGATGTGTGGCACCTGCGAGGCCACATTCTTCTTCTCGTCGAAGTCCTTGCACGTGTGTGCACGTGTGTCCATAGAATCGAGACAGTATTTGTCATCGTTGGGGGGAATTGGGGCCGGGGCGAGCGGGGACCCGAGGAGAGGGTAAAGAGCGCGAGAGATGGGCAGCCCTCTGCAGTGTAAATGTACCAGTCCATGCCATGCTCCTCATTGATTTCGATGGGGTGTTCGCATTGTCCAAGCGAGTAGAATTTCACTTTGCTTTTGGACTCAGAGTACACGAAGAGGGAGTACCCGCGGGACACTGCCAGGCTCTCAGCCTCTTCAAACGACTTCACCTGATCCCACAGGGCACCGCACTTCAATGCAAACCTGAGGCAGCTTCTGCAGGCCTCGAGGCACCGAGACCCTCTTGCATCACATGCTCGTGGGGGGGCCATCAAAAGCCAACATATACACTCGCGGTGGTGACGACTGGCATGGGTATTGGCAACAGGGTCTCAAAAAAATCCCAAAGGCAGCCAGGGGGCGCTCACAGCACAGCTCTGAGCGCACGGAGCTCAAGGTCGAGGCAGCCAGGGGGCGCTCACAGCACAGCTCTGAGCGCACAGAGCTCACGGTCGAGGCAGCCAGGGGGCGCTCACAGCAGCCAGGGGGCGCTCACAGCACTGCTCTGAGCGCACGGAGCTCAAGGTCGAGGCAGCCAGGGGGCGCTCACAGCACAGCTCTGAGCGCAAGGGGCGCTCACAGCACAGCTCTGAGCGCACGGAGCTCAAGGTCGAGGCAGCCAGGGGGCGCTCACAGCACTGCTCTGAGCGCACGGAGCTCAAGGTCGAGGCAGCCAGGGGGCGCTCACAGCACAGCTCTGAGCGCACGGAGCTCAAGGTCGAGGCAGCCAGGGGGCGCTCACAGCACAGCTCTGAGCGCACGGAGCTCAAGCTCGAGGCAGCCAGGGGGCGCTCACAGCACAGCTCTGAGCGCACAGAGCTCACGGTCGAGGCAGCCAGGGGGCGCTCACAGCACAGCTCTGAACGCGTGGAGTTTAAGGTCGAGGCAGCCAGGGGGCGCTCACAGCACTGCTCTGAGCGCACGGAGCTCAAGGTCGAGGCAGCCAGGGGGCGCTCACATCACAGCTCTGAGCGCACGGAGCTCAAGGTCGAGGCAGCCAGGGGGCGCTCACAGCACAGCTCTGAGCGCGTGGAGCTCAAGATCGAGGCAGCCAGGGGGCGCTCACAGCACTGCTCTGAGCGCACGGGGCTCAAGGTCGAGGCAGCCAGGGGGCGCTCACAGCACAGCTCTGAGCGCACGGAGCTCAAGCTCGAGGCAGCCAGGGGGCGCTCACAGCACAGCTCTGAGCGCACGGAGCTCAAGGTCGAGGCAGCCAGGGGGCGCTCACAGCACAGCTCTGAGCGCACGGAGCTCAAGCTCGAGGCAGCCAGGGGGCGCTCACAGCACAGCTCTGAGCGCGTGGAGCTCAAGGTCGAGGCAGCCAGGGGGCGCTCACAGCACAGCTCTGAGCGCACGGAGCTCACGGTTGAGGCAGCCAGGGGGCGCTCACAGCACTGCTCTGAGCGCACGGAGCTCAAGGTCGAGGCAGCCAGGGGGCGCTCACAGCACAGCTCTGAGCGCAGGGGGCGCTCACAGCACTGCTCTGAGCGCACGGAGCTCAAGGTCGAGGCAGCCAGGGGGCGCTCACAGCACTGCTCTGAGCGCACGGAGCTCACGGTCGAGGCAGCCAGGGGGCGCTCACAGCACAGCTCTGAGTGCACGGAGCTCACGGTCGAGGCAGCCAGGGGGCGCTCACAGCACTGCTCTGAGCGCACGGAGCTCAAGGTCGAGGCAGCCAGGGGGCGCTCACAGCACAGCTCTGAGCGCACGGAGCTCAAGGTCGAGGCAGCCAGGGGGCGCTCACAGCACAGCTCTGAGCGCACGGAGCTCAAGCTCGAGGCAGCCAGGGGGCGCTCACAGCACTGCTCTGAGCGCACGGAGCTCAAGGTCGAGGCAGCCAGGGGGCGCTCACAGCACTGCTCTGAGCGCAGGGGGCGCTCACAGCACTGCTCTGAGCGCACGGAGCTCAAGGTCGAGGCAGCCAGGGGGCGCTCACAGCACAGCTCTAAGCGCAGGGGGCGCTCACAGCACTGCTCTGAGCGCACGGAGCTCAAGCTCGAGGCAGCCAGGGGGCGCTCACAGCACTGCTCTGAGCGCACGGAGCTCACGGTCGAGGCAGCCAGGGGGCGCTCACAGCACAGCTCTGGGCGCCACGGGCATCAGGTCGAGGCAGCCAGGGGCGCTCACAGCACAAAGCTCCCGAGCGCGGAGTAAGCTCGAGGGCCAGGCAGCCACCTGCCTGCTCTGAGCCTTGAACTCATGAGTTGAGCAGCACGTGGCAGCCAGCCACCCAGCTCTGTGCCTTGAAGCCTCAAAATCAGAGCAACAGAGGCAGCTCACAGCTCTGGGCTGCACGGGAACTCCAAGGTCGAGAGGCAGCCAGAGGGCGCTCACAGCACAGCTCTGAGCGCACGAGAAGTAAGGTCGAGGCAGCCAGGGGCGCTCACAGCCCAGCTCTGAGCGCACGGAGCTCAAGATCGAGGCAGCCAGGGGCGCTCACCGGCCTCTCTGAGCGCACGGGCTCAGGTCGAGGCAGCCAGGGAGCTCACAGCTGGCTCTGAGCGCACGGGCTCAAGGTCGAGGCAGCCCGGGGCGCTCAGCACTGCTCTGAGCACAGGCCAAGGTCGAGGCAGCCAGGGGGCGCTCACAGCACAGCTCTGAGCGCGTGGAGCTCAAGATCGAGGCAGCCAGGGGGCGCTCACAGCACTGCTCTGAGCGCACGGGGCTCAAGGTCGAGGCAGCCAGGGGGCGCTCACAGCACAGCTCTGAGCGCACGGAGCTCAAGCTCGAGGCAGCCAGGGGGCGCTCACAGCACAGCTCTGAGCGCGTGGAGCTCAAGATCGAGGCAGCCAGGGGGCGCTCACAGCACTGCTCTGAGTGCACGGAGCTCAAGGTCGAGGCAGCCAGGGGGCGCTCACAGCACAGCTCTGAGCGCACGGAGCTCAAGCTCGAGGCAGCCAGGGGGCGCTCACAGCACTGCTCTGAGCGCACGGAGCTCAAGGTCGAGGCAGCCAGGGGGCGCTCACAGCACAGCTCTGAGCGCAGGGGGCGCTCACAGCACTGCTCTGAGCGCACGGAGCTCAAGGTCGAGGCAGCCAGGGGGCGCTCACAGCACTGCTCTGAGCGCACGGAGCTCACGGTCGAGGCAGCCAGGGGGCGCTCACAGCACAGCTCTGAGTGCACGGAGCTCACGGTCGAGGCAGCCAGGGGGCGCTCACAGCACTGCTCTGAGCGCACGGAGCTCAAGGTCGAGGCAGCCAGGGGGCGCTCACAGCACAGCTCTGAGCGCACGGAGCTCAAGGTCGAGGCAGCCAGGGGGCGCTCACAGCACAGCTCTGAGCGCACGGAGCTCAAGCTCGAGGCAGCCAGGGGGCGCTCACAGCACAGCTCTGAGCGCACAGAGCTCACGGTCGAGGCAGCCAGGGGGCGCTCACAGCACAGCTCTGAACGCGTGGAGTTTAAGGTCGAGGCAGCCAGGGGGCGCTCACAGCACTGCTCTGAGCGCACGGAGCTCAAGGTCGAGGCAGCCAGGGGGCGCTCACAGCACAGCTCTGAGCGCACGGAGCTCAAGGTCGAGGCAGCCAGGGGGCGCTCACAGCACTGCTCTGAGCGCACGGAGCTCAAGGTCGAGGCAGCCAGGGGGCGCTCACAGCACAGCTCTGAGTGCACGGAGCTCACGGTCGAGGCAGCCAGGGGGCGCTCACAGCACTGCTCTGAGCGCACGGAGCTCAAGGTCGAGGCAGCCAGGGGGCGCTCACAGCACAGCTCTGAGCGCACGGAGCTCAAGGTCGAGGCAGCCAGGGGGCGCTCACAGCACAGCTCTGAGCGCACGGAGCTCAAGCTCGAGGCAGCCAGGGGGCGCTCACAGCACAGCTCTGAGCGCACGGAGCTCAAGGTCGAGGCAGCCAGGGGGCGCTCACAGCACTGCTCTGAGCGCAGGGGGCGCTCACAGCACTGCTCTGAGCGCACGGAGCTCAAGGTCGAGGCAGCCAGGGGGCGCTCACAGCACAGCTCTGAGCGCACGAAGCTTAAGGTCGAGGCAGCCAGGGGGCGCTCACAGCACAGCTCTGAGCGCACGGAGCTCAAGATCGAGGCAGCCAGGGGGCGCTCACAGCACTGCTCTGAGCGCACGGAGCTCAAGGTCGAGGCAGCCAGGGGGCGCTCACAGCACAGCTCTGAGCGCACGGAGCTCAAGGTCGAGGCAGCCAGGGCGCGCTCACAGCACAGCTCTGAGCGCGTGGAGCCTGGGCAAGGTCGAGGCAGGGGCCAGGGGGGCGTCACAGCACAGCTCTGAGCCGCGGTGGAGCTCAAGATCGGTAGCCAGCGCCATAGCACTGCTCTGAGCGCACGGGGCTCAAGGTCGAGGCAGCCAGGGGCGCTGCAGCACAGCCTGGAGTGCACGTGAGCTCACGGCCGAGGCAGCCAGGGCGCCACAGCACTGCCTGAGCCGGCGACGGAGCCTTGGGCGCTGTCGGTAGAGCCAGGGGGCGCTCACAGCACAGCTCCTCGTGCCGCACGAGCTCAAGCTCAGGTACAGGGGCGCCACAGCACAGCCTCTGAGCGCACTGAGCCTTCTGCTGCTGGTCGAGGTGAAAGTAGGGGGCGCCTGGCACAGCTCTGGTTTACTTGAGCTCTGGGAAGGTCAGGTATAGGCGCCACAGCACTGCTCTGAGCGAAGACGGAGCTCAAGGTCGAGTAGGGCGCCACAGCACAGCTCGAGCGCACGAAGCCAAGGTCGAGGTACAGGGGCGCCACAGCACAGCTCCAGCCGCACGGAGCTCAAGATCGAGGTGGTGCCAGGGGGCGCTCACAGCACAGCTCTGAGCGCACGGAGCTCAAGGTCGAGGCAGCCAGGGGGCGCTCACAGCACAGCTCTGAGCGCACGGAGCTCAAGCTCGAGGCAGCCAGGGGGCGCTCACAGCACAGCTCTGAGCGCACAGAGCTCACGGTCGAGGCAGCCAGGGGGCGCTCACAGCACAGCTCTGAACGCGTGGAGTTTAAGGTCGAGGCAGCCAGGGGGCGCTCACAGCACTGCTCTGAGCGCACGGAGCTCAAGGTCGAGGCAGCCAGGGGGCGCTCACATCACAGCTCTGAGCGCACGGAGCTCAAGGTCGAGGCAGCCAGGGGGCGCTCACAGCACAGCTCTGAGCGCACGGAGCTCAAGCTCGAGGCAGCCAGGGGGCGCTCACAGCACAGCTCTGAGCGCACGGAGCTCAAGGTCGAGGCAGCCAGGGGGCGCTCACAGCACAGCTCTGAGCGCACGGAGCTCAAGCTCGAGGCAGCCAGGGGGCGCTCACAGCACAGCTCTGAGCGCACGGAGCTCAAGGTCGAGGCAGCCAGGGGGCGCTCACAGCACAGCTCTGAGCGCACGGAGCTCCCAGCACTGCTCTGAGCGCCACGAGGGCTGGCTCCAAGGTCGAGGCAGCCAGGGGCGCTCACAGCACAGCTCTGAGGCGCCACGAAGCCTCAAGATCGAGGCAGCCAGGGCGCTCACAGCACTGCTCTGAGCGCACGGAGCTCAAGGTCGAGGCAGCCAGGGGGCGCTCACAGCACAGCTCTGAGCGCAGGGGGCGCTCACAGCACAGCTCTGAGCGCATGGAGCTCAAAATCGAGGCAGCCAGGGGGCGCTCACAGCACAGCTCTGGGCCAAAGAGGCAAGGCTCGCCATGAATCTGGTGCAGGGGTATTTTCTGTGAGGCAACGTCCGGGCGATCCCACCTTCTCACCATCATCCTTGTCATCCTTGCACTTCTGCTTGAGGGGAGATTTGCGGCAGAAGACACTCTCAACCTCGATTGGTGTAGATGAGTTGTCCGAGCTAGGCGCGGTGGAGTTAGAGAGCCCGCAAGCGTCGGTCTTGTAGATGTGCCAGTCGTCCGCAAAATCCCCAAGCGCTTCTGGAGAGGCGCACTCGGAGGAGTTGAACAGGAGAGCCTTGCCGACGAAGGAAGAGAATCCATATCCAACGAAGCCGCCCGCAGCTGCCTTCTCCGAGGCCTCGTCGAGGGAGCTTACTTGGACTGCCTCAGAATACGTGTCACACATCATCTTCTCATCAGACTCCATGCAGAAGATCTCTGATATGTTGCCTGTGGACACCAGCTCCCATTCCAAGTGACATGCTGTGCAACACAATAAGTAGCCACTGTAAAAACTTCCTTAAGTCATGCGCTTCATATGACAAATTGTAAAAGCATGCCTTAGAGATGCTATGCTGCCTGAGACCTGGCCTTGTAGATGCTATGCTGCCTGAGACCCGGCCTTGTAGATATTATGCTGCCTGAGACCTGGCCTTGAAGATGACATGCCGCCGAAACCTGGCCTTGAAGATGACGTATGCCTGAGGACTCGCCCTGTGGATGACATGCTGCTTTGAGACCTGGCCTTTAGGACAGACATGCCGCTCTGAGACCTGGCCCTGTAGATGACATGCTGCCTGAGACCTAGCCCTACATATCATATGCTGTCTGAGCCGTGGGGCTCCCATAGATGACATGCTACCTGAGGCCTAGCCCTACATATCATATGCTGCCTGAGCCGTGGCCCTA
>LGRX02021660.1:0-31835 GCA_001247695.2 Cymbomonas tetramitiformis
TATGTATTTGTGATCTAGATTAGTTACGAAGACAGGACTTAAACCTAATCGGACAACTCAGCAAGGGAGAGATGCTGGAGGTCAACCAATCGAGGATAGCGGACACGGATAGCCGCGTAAAAGTCAGGGTCCAGGGACTCCCACAGCTGCTGCTTACGCGTCGTAGCCGTGGGAGTCCAGTCCGCAGCCCTGTTCTCACGCACAAGCCGTTGCTCCTTGGCCAAAATGGGCCTTGGGTCCACCTTCGCGCGCGGGGTTGGTTAGAGAAGAATGTTCCGCCTGCAGCTTCTGACGAACTGCAGGCGGCACGCACCCTTTAATCAGGTCCACCAGAGCGCGTCGGCCGTCCCGATCAGAAACAACGTCGGTGCCCAGAAGATACCCGTAAGCCACGGAGTCGGGCTCCACGATGTAGCCCAAGGTGTCGTAGACAAGCTCGTTGACGGAACGATGAACCACAAGGGTGGGGTCGTCCATGTCAAAAACGTCGGAATCCAGACCGGCCGTGACGATCTCGGCCTTGAGGGCCACGATAATCTTAGCCAGCTTGGAGACGTCGTCAGAGGCGTCGAAGTACTCGCTCCGCCAAGAGCATGTTGTTTAATGGCTTTCGCCCATTTGCGATACCGCCCCTTGGAGTAGATGGCGTTCACGATGGACTTGACATCTTCGAATTTCTGACGAACCCTAGCTACTGCTGGGAGCTCATCCTGCGCCGATGCTGGTGGTAATGGCACTGGCGGAGTACGCACCGTCGGAGAATTTCGGACGGCATCGGTTAGTCGAAGAGAGGAGTCCAAGTCGGACTCCCTCAACAACTTCCTTTTTGCTTTAATTCGTGTTTCCATTTTGAAATACCAAAGAGTGGGAGGGTGCTAGTCGGAGTACAACGTGGTCATAAAATGGGGCGAGGTTATGGAACGCCGTAAGCTGGCGGTGAAAATAGCAAAGCGTCGGTGGAGATGTCTTTGGCGACGGCAGTCGGCATGCGGTCCTGCAAGGCGTCGAGGTAGCTAATCTCGACGTTATAAACCCAGGGAGAACCTCATCACCATACGAATACGCGTCACCTCGCCATGGCCAAAATCGTGAGCTCGACGCAAACCCCTAACTCCCGGCGTTCACCACGTTACACTCATGGGGCGCACCACCCACTCAAGCGGTGTCGCTTAGCCAATCACGGCCAAACGATCCGAACAAGTAGAAAATTGACGTGGATGGGGCCACGACCTAGTGATATACAACCGGTATATCGCGGGTGTGGGTATACACTTAACAGTCAGAATGCGGTATTTCAGGTATGTCGATTTGTGATCTAGAATAGTTACGAAGACAGAACTTAAACCTAGAACCTACGAACCTCGAACGGTCACGGTACTGTACTACTACCCGTACTCAGGTCTAGACAGACTCGGATTGGACTTGGGTCTGAGTCAAGGCACGGTATCGGTTGCTTTAAAACTTATCCGGGGCCAGTTCCGATAATGCAAAAATCTTTGTCGACTGATAACGATATTAACTCCTATGCTGGAATGATCCCCGAAAATGGACATTTAATTCGATCGATTTACCCTCGATAAACGCACATTTAGACCCCTTAGACACCCCCTATCAAGGCTTTCAATATCTTAAATTGTGCCTAACGATGCCAAGAAGAACTTGGTTGCAATCACGCACATATATGTTTTCATATGGACTTAATCTCCATTCGTCCTTACTATTCTGGAGAAGAGTAAACAGCCATTTACCATTCTGGAGAATAGTATTTAAAAACCGGTATGCCAATAATACAAATCGTGCATAATCATATTATCTATATGTTCAGTGTTCTAAAACATGACCCATCGATATCGGAGAAAATACCCGCGATCGATATCGATCGATCGAGCGCGCGAGCGCGGCGCTCGATGGTGACCAACTACTAACTTTCTCGGACCGTCTACACCCCCCATATATGCGGGTATTGTACAACTTGGCATTACTGTTTTCGGTCGTCGAATCGCAATCGTCTCGATCATATGAGATAATGCCAGGGTTTTGATACTTCCACCGGAAATTTCCGGCAATATTTTCACTCGACCGGCTATTCCCCGTATCATTCGGTGAATGACCGGCAACAGTATACAGCATTTCAACATTGCCGGAGGAGGGTTCTATTCGATGGCAAAATGCATTCAAACCGTACGAAAAGTGCCCGTTGGTGTCCGATGGTGGCCTAAGATGTAAATAACGCGATATACATGTGGAGTCGATATCATAATTCGACTGCTCTTCTTGGGAAGAGTAAGATTTGCACATCTTTGAGTGCATTGTTCGAATACGAATTTGAGTCCATATACCAACCGTGCATATCAAGCATGCCAATGTGTGCCTAAAACATGAACAAAATACGTTTGCAGCTTAGGATGAGGAATTGGATTCAATTTTCATTGTTATTCGCTCGTGAAACAACCTCAGATCCCATTCACGCACCATACGCAAAAACATTGTTGGTCCTACTCGTGCCATATTCTGAATGGTTCGATTAGTCCACCATCGGAAAAGGGCTTATAAAATGAAACAATAGCATGTCTTATAACATTGATATCACTATTTGCCCATGCGCGCTCATAGATAGACGTGCAGGACCACCAACAACGTGGCACACAAAAGCGATGGCCTCAAAAACGGTCACTCTTCTACAGAATAGTACGAAAATAGCCATGCTGAATGAGGCCTCACAGGCCCACAAAAGCCTTCGGATGAAAGTATTTGATCCATTTGTGTGTGTACACTTATGTGCGATATGCCACATCCATGGATATATGGCATATTGTTGTGTTTGGATGCAAACCCAAACCTCTCCGTGCCACATGTGCAAAACCCGGAAAATTTAGCACATTTTTCGTTGCATTTTGCCCCTAGATTTTGCTCGCGCGTTCCCATAAGGCCTTGGTGGATGCCATAACGCATCAACCTCGTCTTAGAGTATCCCATGAGCCACAATTTGCCCGCGAGCGCGATCTTGAAACTCAACCTAGACGTTGTAGCGCATCGCACATCGCGAGGGGGGTAAACTACTCTTCTGGAGAAGAGTATCCCAGGACGAATGGAGATTAACAAAGCGACGGTGTAGCCAACCATACCGTGGAAAGTCCAAATGCCATTCCAGCATACTTAGGAGTTAAACATAAGGTGTCGACAGATATCGATATGTGCTGAAAAGCTGTCTACAGATACCGATATGCTTTAAAAGTTATCGACATATATTGATATTGACCTAAATCTTGTCGACAGATACCGATATTCTACGATCATACGATATGGGCGGAGACAAATCAAAGCACATATTGCGGTCTTTCCCCGATCGATAGGCACTTGAACATTAGAAACATAGCAGAGACATCGAATCAAAAATCCGCATACGCAACCCGCAAGATCGATTAACGTTCAAATTCAAATTTAAAATTGGATCGTAGTTCCCGACTTTTCGTTTTCCGATATAAACCGATATCGCCGGTATCGCAAATTAGCGATATCTGTCGACAGATATTGATAACAACCGTAAAGGTGTCGACATATACCGATATGCTTTAAAAGTTGTCGACAGATATTGATATGTGCTGAAAAGTTGTCGACAGATATTGATATTCCGATATGTCGTAAAAAAGTTGTCGACTGATACCGATCGATCGCCGATATATCGATATATCAGATATCGGAGATATCGATACCGTGCCTTGGTCTGAGTGGGGGCCTGAACCGAGACTCTCGGACAGGGCTGCCCACCCAGATCCCGGCAGATGCTCATACTTACTTTCTTATATTCATATGATATGCCTGATATGCTCATGCTGTGCAGTATGAGTCGTTGTTGGGTGAGGCTGCGGAGTAATTTTTATTGGTAATTACGGGTAAGGATATTACCCGGTAATTACCGACAATTACCGACCCCCGATTTCAAATTACCGGTAATTCCGCAGCCTTACTGGTGGGCGTGAGTCGAGATGGCTGGCTCAAATCACGCCCATCACCCCCCACACACACACACACAAGAACCGTCCAGCATCCTGAATTCACGGAGAGAGAGATCTGACCCCCCCCCAATAAGGCGGGGGCGTGTCTCCTGTGTTCCCCCCTTCGCCGAGCAGTGTCAGAAGTCACTTGCCTGTGTCACCGTGATTGTCCATCCACAAGCATAAAACCCTAAGTATTTTTATGTTATGCATCTTAGTCACCCGAAAGTGTGTGATTCCTGTCGGAGTACATATATTGCTTATATATATATATATATATACCCACCCGACCGACCGCGATATCACGTCTTTCTTCAGGTTATGGGCCCACCACGCTTCCACTGCGCTCATTCCTGAACGGATCGTGCGCGCAACAAAAGCATGTTGTTCCTAACACTTATTAGATATCATATGCAAAGGAATGTTGTGTTTGGTATACGTTAGCATCCCGAAAACAACAACCGCTGGATAGCGACCGTTACGGGGCACGGTCATTTTTATCACTGCTTTCACGTTAAGCTTGCGTGCAATTGTTTTTGCCGTTGCCACGACGACACGATCCAGACCCCACGTAGACGAAAAATGCCGGGCAGCATGACGGGAAGTGTCGAATTTTACAAATAATTTGATATGCATGTTGAAAATCGGCCCATGCGCAGGTTGCAAAACATTTCAATATGTAGATGGGCAGTCGCTCATGTATGGGTTGCAGATCTTTTCATAATTAGCCTAAGAGACACCCATGGGTGGACAAGAAATAATCAACCCATCTGTGGTTGCAATACTAAAAATAATAATCCTGGCATATGCAAATCTTTACATATGCATGTTGAAAATTGTACCATGTGTGAAAATCAGCTTATGCATAAGCCGAAAATCAACCTACGAATAAGTTGAAATTCAGCTTATGCATAAGCCGAAAATCAACCTACGAATAAGCTGAAAATCAGCGTATGCATAAGCTGAAAATCAACCTACGAACAACCTGAAAATCAGCTTATGCATAAGCTGAAAATCAACCTACGAATAACCTGAAAATCAGCTTATGCATGAGCTGAAAATCAATCTACGAAAATTCTGAAAATCGGCTTATGCATAAGCTGAAAATCAGCCTACGAATAAGCTTAAAACCAGCTTATGTACAAGCTGAAAATCAACCTATGAATAAGCGGGAAAACAGCTTATGCATAAGCTGAAAATCAGCCTACGAATAACCTGAAAATCAGCTTAGGCATAAGCTGAAAATCAGCCTACGAATACGCTTAAAATCAGCTTATGCATAAGCTGAAAATCAACCTACGAATAAGCTGAAAATCAGCTTATGCATAGCTGAACATTAACCTACGCATAAGCTGAAAATCTGCCTACAAATAAGCTGAGAATCAACCTACGAATAAGCTGAAAATCAGCTTATGTATAAGCGGAAAATCAACCTACGATTAAGCTGAAAATCAGCTTATGCATAGCTGAAAATCAACCTACGAATAAGCTGAAATTCAGCTTATGCATAAGCCGAAAATCAACCTACGAATAAGCTGAAAATCAGCTTATGCACAAGCTAAAAAGTTGTTTATGCATAAGCTGAAAATCAACCTACGAATAAGCTGAAAATCTGCCTACGAATAAGCCGAAAATCCGCAGAAATTTGTTCGAAATTTAGGTGGTGTCATCAGGTTTATCAAAATTTTTGAGAATGTTCATCGTTGGAGGCTGGAATTGCTAAAAACAGCAAAAATGACAGCTTTCGTGATCTCCATTCAGAGGGCTAGAAATGCTTTAACGGGGTTGGCAAAATATCCAACCTTTTTGCAAAGGCTGGAAACTGCTTAATTTCTGAGAATTCCAGCGTTGGTCGCTTAAACGGCTGTTGCTTAAAATCGACCCCACACTGTATATACACACACATACACATATGCTCCGATAGTTTAATATGAATATGAAAGTATATAGACTATATACACACACATCTTATGTGTGGAACGAACCAAAACGTTGTAGTGGGTTATGGATGCCATGTTATATCGTTCATGTCCTGCAAAGACTTGGGACCTGCGGTCCCAAAAAAACCTATGACTTTGGGGGCCTTCGGCCCCCAACATGTCCCAAAGGCTTGGGACCTTCGGTCTCAAGTGAAGCGCCAAGAATTGGAGGCCTGCGGCTCCCGAAACGTCCCAAAACCTCGGGGCCTTCGGACCCATCGGACTCATGAGGAACGTAATTATTTCCCCCAACAGTCGCGGCGGGACCAGCCGCGTGCCCCGCGGGTCCAGCGGGGCACCGACAACGGCAGATTGGGGGAAAAACATGCTGGAAATGACAGCCTGACTAGTTCGTACAGTCAGGTGTCATATCCAGTTTGTCATTCTCGGTGTACAGTTAGTGACCTAGACTCAGTATTTATGTCCATCTATACGAGTCTAGTGATCCGTTGTTTCACCGTCGGCAGCGGGTCCCCACTGCCTGTTCAGCTGTTTCCAGCAAAACAGAGCGTTCCTTCGTGTGTCACTCCTCGGCGTCTACGTGGCACGGTGGGGATCCAGTACTCTGTACGGCACCAGAATCGCCATCAATAGCCAGAGTAGCTCAACGGCAGAGCGCTCGTCCGGTATGCGAGAGATCACGTGCTCGATCCCGGCCTGGCTCACCCCTTTTCGGGCTTCTGGACTAGCGGTACAGTTTCTGTTTCCCCATCAGGTTATGGGCCCACCACGCTTCCGCTGCGCATCGCGGTTGTGTGGTTGTGACACGTAGACACTTCAGAGTGAGGTTGTGTCATGAGAAACGTAATTATTTCCCCCAACAGTCGCGGCGGGACCAGCCGCGTGCCCCGCGGGTCCAGCGGGGTACCGACAACGGCAGATTTGGGGAAAAACAGAGCGTTCCTTCGTGTGTCACTCCTCGGCGTCTACGTGGCACGGTGGGGATCCAGTACTCTGTACGGCACCAGAATCGCCATCAATAGCCAGAGTAGCTCAACGGCAGAGCGCTCGTCCGGTATGCGAGAGGTCACGGGCTCGATCCCGGCCTGGCTCACCCCTTTTCGGGCTTCTGGACTAGCGGTACAGTTTCTGTTTTGCTGGATTCAGTGACCCGTAGGTCATAACTTATTCTGACTCCCGTTAGCTGTACCAGTACTCGTACAGTACAACTAGGTGACAGATCCCTAGGTCACAGACACCTTATATTCGTTTAACTCTTATAATCAGTTTACACTTGTATGAAAAGTATTCAGTGACCGCCCCGATATAATACGGTGTATTATATCTCACAGGTTATGGGGTATTACCCCGCTTTTATCACTGCTGACTTTGCCATGACTGGCTAAGCTTTTCCGCTTGGCGGGGCGTTGGGGCCTCGCGAGGAGTTGAATTGGCCACCTTAGGGCGTGCGGTTTGCACCATGTTGCGGTGAGATTTCGAGTTGGGACTTTCGGAGACTTCTTCGAGTGTCCACGTTGGATTTTGTTTTCGACTGGGCTTGATCACCCCTGTCAACATCTCCTTGGCCGTCGCGTATACGACTTCGTTGATTTCGTTCGACTCCATCTTCTCCTTGCTCCGCAACTGCGTTTCGGTCGCCCGCCACCTTACAATTTGCACCTCGCCTTTTCCCCAACCCCCCTCCTATAGGAATTTATTCTGATGACTTCGCCCTCCGTTGGTACACCGGCCGTGGGCGCTAGAATGCGCCTAGATTCAATTTTTGCTAGGAACGTGGGTGCTCGCTATAAGAGCACCCCACAGTCAGCGAGTGTCGCGCTCGCTGCTGCTGACAAGACACGCGGCAATGCCGTGTTGCAATCATCTTGGGACATTGACGTTGTGAAGCGTGTTGCGAAGGACACCTTGGGTACGAAGGCGTCTTCATTTTCCGGGAGTGAGCCGCATCGACAACTTCTTTGGGACTCCTTGGTGACTGCCTTAGAGGCTTCCTTTGTCAACAAGGACAACGCCAACGAGGACATCTTTGACCTCGTGGACGTCACCAAAGAAGTTCACCCGATCTTCAACGACATCTTGCTTCGTGCGTTGGTCTCTTTGACAACGCCCCACTCTCCAGCTCGAAGGTGGGTTGACGCTTCGGCTCGGATCTCTCCGCGCGACGGTAAGCGTGCCCTCCTTGAAGTGACCAAGCGGCTGCTGCCGCCTGGGCATCGGCCGCTCCGCCATCATGAGGAACTCTTGGGCATTTCTTTTGGGTCCTCTGTTGACCCAGAGCCTTTAGTGGCCCAATTTGACGAATGTCTTAAAGCTATCGCGGCTAGCGGAGCGGGTCCCCTGGACAACGAAGCAGCCAAGAGGCAGCTCCTGGCAGCGCTGGACGCCGACTTTTACAAGGAGGTGATCACCCCGCTTCGCCTGGACACCGAGTTGGCGAAGGTGAGCATCGAAGAGGTTTACACGCACATTCTAGAGGTGTGGTGGTGTGCAAACCCTAATGGCCCTCCCACCCGCCCCAAGGCAGCCGCGCCTATCCCGACGCACACGCCTCTCGGATTGGCTTACGCAGGCGGGGAGCCGGGTGACGTCTCGGGCTTCCTCGAGGAGTTCGCTCGCATCATTGGTGAGGCCTCTGCCCTACTTGCCTCACTCCGTCATGACGAGCGCGAGACTACACGAGACACGCCGCCGCCACGGAATGATTCCCACCGTCCGCATGGGGGCGGTGGTGTGAGATTTCCACCGTCCAAGTGGCGTGATGAGCGGAACCGTCGGACCGACGGTAAATTTCACGGGCGTAGTCGTCACGTGGGGTGGAAGCACCGCTTCGGAGCGTCCCCACTCCCGAAGGGCGGGAATTGGCCTCAAGGTATTAGGGCACAAGGTGCTAGGAGCATCTCGTTTCACTCCGCATCCTCGGCCTTCGTACAGGAGTGCCCGCTCTGCCCTGGACACTTTCACGACACTGCACGTTGCCCTGAGGTGTGTGGTTCGTGCGATGTTGACCTGCGGGATGCCGCCATGGACTTGGACGAGGTGGTGTCGGCCTTCCAGACGGCCTTCGACGACGAGAACGACGAAGAATTCGCTGACCTGTGCCACGAGCACGACCAACCACTGGTGCGTACCGACCCTGAGCCCTTCTTCACCTACCCGGTGCGGCACGACGTGGGATTGCGTGCCCACTATGCGGGCTTGGGTCATGGTGCTTCGGGCGACGGCATGGAGGGTGTGCTATCAGATGCGCGGGGCGTCCTCGAGACCCTGCGGTCTGCGGCTACGGCTGCACAGGTCGGTGGTGCTGGTGCAGCTGGTAAGCAACCACCGCTGCACATCGGCACTTTGTCTGTGCCGCAGGTGGTGTGCGATGCGCCACCACCTACCAATCATGAGATCGACGCTGGGCTCCACCCGGTTTCGGCATCGGACCCCGCTTCTTTCGGGTCACCTTTCGAGGAGCCACTGCGAGTGTCTTTTATGGACCGGGTAATGCCCACATGCTCTACAGTAACCCCTCCCTTAAATTGTGCTCGATTGACTCGGATCACGAGCCGATTCACACGGGAGAGCTTTCCGTGATCGACGATGACGGCGGCTCTGACGGTTATTCTTTTTCCGGAGACGAGATTCACTCGGCCCCGCCGGCTACACGGTCACGTGTCGGTGTGGCAACATTGCCGAGATTCTTCTCCTTTGCATCTCTAGCCCTGCCCGCACTCATGTGTCTTACATGTGTGTCAGCGGTTCAGGGTTCGGTGGTGCTCGATCGAGCCCCTGAGTTCACCGCAGCGGTACATCCCATTGGGGTGACTGCCAACAGTCTGTCTGACTTGCCGTACTGTTTTACTTTCGGCATTTCTTTTCCTTCTGAGGTTTCGGCAGGTTTGAATTCTGATTTTCAATTTTCGGGATTCCTAATTTTGCTCTACGAATCTTTTCCTGCCTCTGGCTTCTGGTCTTGGCTTCTGGATTATGGTTCTGGCTTCTGGTTCTGGACTCTGGCTTTTGGACTCTGGTTCTGGATTGTGACTTCTGGGTTCTGGTTCTGGTTGGACATCTTTGACACTGACAACTTCTTCGAATCTGGTGAACTCTGCGATTTTGTAGACCACTTTGAAAGTGGCTGAGTATCCGCGAGATTGAGCCGTAGGAACTTAGCTTGAGAGCGGTATCCTAGCAGCAGTTTTAGGAAGGGACCGCCCTGGCTAAAGCACAGGCCTCCCTCTAGCAGTTTCCAGCTCCTGGCTGTTTGTTGTTTCGGAACAATTTGCTTTGTCTGTGCTCCGCTCTCTGCCACCTGTAATGTCTATTGGGGATACGGTGGGGTAACCCACCGTAACGAGGCGTTACGGTGGGTTAACCATGCCCTAAGGTCTTAGCTATTTATTATCATTCTGAAGCATTATATCGGGTCATACGCGTGACACACATTGCCTTTAGACTCATATCCACCATGTGAAATGGAAAATATACCGCTAGATCGCCGACAGGGTAGAAAAAACTTGCCACCGCAAGCGAAAACAACGAAACACCCTGAAAAACACATATTCAGTGCATTTTTCAAGCCATACCCCCTCGTGTAAACCGCCTCAGAATTCCGTCTATAATCAGATGATAACTGAACCCCATCTAAGAGAGGTTCCATAGGTGTCATAGATGATAGAAAAATTCTAATATGCATGTTCCAGATGCGATCTGCGTTCTTAAAATCTACCCATAGATGAAAAAATGGGTTAACCCACCGTAAGGATTTGGGACATTTTTCTGCTTGACCCCTTGGTACTAGGGCGTATATAAGACACACCTATACGATATGTCTCGTATTTTTTGCAAGTCTATGCATTAATATAACCCCTAAGGTGTGTAAAAAAGCATGGGTTTGCCATGTTGTCACAATATGCTAGCACCAGCATGCGGTTTCCGAAAACCTCTTACGGTGGGTTAACCCACCGTAAGGTGCGCCCAATAGACAGTAACAGCACTATGTACAGTCACAGGGTGGTGTGCTGGATTCAGTGACCCGTAGGTCATAACTTATTCTGACTCCCGTTAGCTGTACCAGTACTCGTACAGTACTAGGTGACAGATCCCTAGGTCACAGACACCTTATATTCGTTTAACTCTTATAATCAGTTTACACTTGTATGAAAAGTATTCAGTGACCGCCCCGATATAATACGGTATATTATATCTTGCTGAATATATCAGCTTGACTGTATATTCGGAGTGTGGTGCATCAGAATAATAAACCGGATAAACAGAATACCGAGTCTTCCCGTTATATGTTCGGGGTCTAGGGTTCCGGGACCGGTGACAGTCATACACCCTAACTATAGGAATGACAATCGGGGCGTCACTTCCAGCACACCACCTAGGGTGGTGACTGGCAAACTAGGTGGTCACGGAACTGAAACAAACACCTACTCGGCTTCGGTGGAAATAAGCATCCTACAGGGGAACCTGTCCTTTCTGGCAGGGTAACCCCCGAAACTAGCAGTTAGTGAGGCATAGTGCAGAATACGGATACAGTTAAAGCCCTAAACTAGGCCCATCTTGGGGCAACCCGAACCAACAGTACAACAGTCTGTAGGCAGGCTAATCCCAATTGCAACTCTAGCCACTTTGAAAGCGCCCGGGAGAGCCGGTGCCACTGTCACAGCGCCCAGGAGAGCTGGTACCACTGCCTGTGAAATCATTCGTAGAGCAAATTGAGAGGATTTGAGATGTGTCGATGTCGCCGCAGGCAGTTGCATCGGGTGCAATCGGCCCGTCCCGGTGTTGAATTGAAGAAGAAAGTGCATCCCCGGTCCCATCGTCCCAGGCGGGTGGTTCGTAGTCCGGTGACGGTGGAGCACCACCCGGTGAGGGCGGCGCAGCAATAATTGGGGCTGCCTCAGGTGGCTGCGGGGGGCCCGGGAGCCATGTCCACCCGTACCCGTACGTAGTACGGTGCCAGCTGCCGTACCAGCCCGCCGGCTGGTGGTAGAGATTCGGCGGAACGGCCGTGGGCGTTAGCACACCAGCACCACCGACCTCGTCGCCGGTGCGTCCTGTTGCTGAAGATGCCGGCGCGGAGCAATCACGCAAAGGCGCGGCAGTTGCACAAACAACAAACAACAGGCAGACTGCGAGGGACGTGAGGGCAGAGAACCCGAAACCCATCGGCGGTCTGCCGCATCCCAAGGGCTGTCTCGGTGGTGGAATGCACTCGTCCCCATTCTCGGAGTCGTCTGTCGCTACGGAGACGGAGTCCACGGGCGCGACGGGTCCCATGTGGTGCATTGCAAGCGTCGGTTCCGTCCCCGCGATGTTCAAGTTGAACGCGAACTTGTCCATGAAGGTCGCGTGCGGCTCGTGCGCGTGTAGCGCGCTGATGGGGTACATCCCCTCGTCGGACACCACCGACTGCGGAGCGGATGGCGGCGCCGGCGGTGGTGGCGCGTCCAGAGTGTCGGCACGGACCTCTTCGTGAATCTTGAAGTTGTGGATGTTCGTAGCACCACCAACCGCGCAAACCCCGAGGCGGGTGTCAGCGGGTTGGCGGTGCCCCAGGTACTCGTCGATGGTGTCGGGCACCCGCTCCTCGGTGACAGCGAAGGAGAACGCGGAGGCGGTGTCGTAGAGATCAGGTTTGCCGTCTGCAATGCAGCAGACGGCGTCGAAACGGACGGCGTCGTCTTCGTCCACGGCGTTCTGGAACATCACGGCGAGCATGTCGTTCTCGCTGTCTGCAATGCTGAAACCGTGCGCCCCAACATGCCCGCGTGGCCCGCCGTTCGGGCAGTCGCGATGCCAATGCTTCTCCGCCGTGGCGGAGCATGCCGGGTGCCGGCATAACGGGACGAACGTACCGGTGGGCTTGTGGAAAGCCACCTTACCCGAAGACTTCCCACGGAAGCTCTGCGGGAAGTTGCCGTGCTCAGGGAGGGGCTTCGCCGCGAAGCGGACGCCGTCACCGTGTCCACCGCGTCCAATGGCGTTCTTCTTGTCGTTGCGGGGCGTGTAGCCCTTCGTGTCGTCGAGACGGCTGTGGAGCGCCTTGATCTCCTTCTTCATGTCGTAGAGCTGGTCGCGGAGCTCGCTGAAGACGGTCTTGTAGTCCTCGTCGTCGCTCTGCCCAGCCAGGGTGAGAGCGGAGAACGTTCGCGTAGCAGGCGGGACGTGCGAATCCGTCCCGTGTTGTGCGTGGCACTCACGGGTCCATTGCTGAATGGTGGCAAGGGACTCCGCCGCACGTTGGTCGTGCAGTAACAGACGGTTGACCACCGGGGCATAGAAGACCGGGTCGAGGGACTTGATGAAAAGGGACTTGACCTCCATGTCGTCGAGAGTGCTCTTCCGCCGAGCGGACCGGAGAGCGGCGTTGAAGGCGGCGATTGCCCGCGACGGGTCGAACTGGTTGATCTCGATGGCCAGAAGGTCCGCGGTGCCCTGAAAGGGCCCGCCGGAATCCAGGAGCATCCTGGCGATCTCCAGCAACACCCGCTTCCCATCAAACGGGTGTGCCTCCGCTGAAGACTCCATCCAGTCTGCTGCGGGCGACACCGGAGCGATGATGAATTCCAGTGTCGAAAACAGCAGTTTGTTCGCCTCGGCGCGAACGGGCAACGTGGCATCCTCCAGGTCGAACAGAGAAGAAAACGCGGACTCCTCAGTGACGAAAATGTCCCGTAATGCCAGTACCAGACGGGCGAAAACGGAGCTGACGTTCGACTCCGTACCGTCAAAACGGCCATGTTTGTCGTCGTACACCTTCGTGATGACGAGTTTAGCGGCACGCTCGTCGAAGGATTCTTTTGCTAGACGTTTGACAGCGTCGAGGAACAATGCCCCTGCTGACTGGGCAGCCGGGGTAGCCGAAACCGTAGGGGTGGCTGGAGTGGTCGCATGTCGAGCTGCGGCATCGTCGAAAATTGTAACTAGTGAGCGGCGTGCGGCCGCGGCGTGAGATCTCGTAGAAGTACCCATAGTGAAATGACTGCAGAGATAGGGTGAGGCGGAAAATGCGAGGCGAGACCAACGGCGTGGGCGACGGCTAGCGAGTTGCGGCGGGTCGTCGAGGATAATCAGGGAAACAGCAAATTGTGCGCGGTCGTGTGGGACGAAAGGACGCGATCAATGTCGTACGGTGTTCCGGAGACCAGAAACAACAAAATCCAGCCCAACGATACTTCACGGAAAATAAACTGCCGTCAGCGCTACCCAATCATGTCCAATCAACCGCGTGTCCGTAACTGAGCCATACCGCCCGTACCGAAAGTCTCTCTAACGCGGGTCCCTCACCCCATCTCAAGCGCCGGTGTTTAGCCAATCATGGCCAAAGTCGCAGTGTAAAATTAAGCGTGCGTGGTACCAAACCTGCTGAATATATCAGCTTGACTGTATATTCGGAGTGTGGTGCATCAGAATAATAAACCGGATAAACAGAATACCGAGTCTTCCCGTTATATGTTCGGGGTCTAGGGTTCCGGGACCGGTGACAGTCATACACCCTAACTATAGGAATGACAGTCGGGGCGTCACTTCCAGCATATCTCACATGTTTCCCCATCACGGACCTACGTCATACGGTCCCAAAAAACCTACGGCTTTGGGGGCCTACGGCCCCCAAAACGTCCCAAAACCTCGGAGCCATCGGCCCCATGGGACCTACGGTCCAAAAAAAAACCTACGGCTTTGGGGGCCTGCGGCCCCCTACATGTCGCTCCCAAAGGCCTGGGACCTTCGGTCCCAAACAAGCACTTTCAAGGGGGGCCTACGGCCAACGGCCCCCCCGGGTGTCCCACGAAAATCGGGGGGTATGTCCCAAAACCGCATTTTTTTCATCCTTAAAACTGGCAAGGCGACATGCGACATGCGACGCGATGCGACATGCGACAAATTTCCAAAAACCAGTTTTAAGGACGGACCTACTCTCGCAAGCCAGAGGTTACGAGCTTCGGCCGCTGCGCGGCCGATCGCCAAGGCATGGTATCGATATTCAATATTTTCGATACTATCGATATTTCAATTAATTTTTATTTATTGATATGAATTTGGTACATATCGAAATATTGAATATTGATCGATACCCTTGGACTACTTATTCATATTGATCGAATACCCCTTGGGGACTTATTCATATCGACTGATACCTCCAGATCACTTATTCATATCGATCGATCATACAAAATTAAAGTACCGCGATTGGCCATATCGATTAATCGATATGAGTATCGATTAATCGATCTTAGATTACCCAAATATTGGATTTATGCTGGTCGAACACCCATATTCAGATCCTGTTATACGTACCTCCTAGCGTCATAGGGGGGCCATAATATATGAGCCGCAACCGCACCGTCACATCAAGTTCCATCCAGCAGGCAGGTGTGGAGCGCGCCTTCTCTAAGGTGGGGGGCATGCATTCTGACTTAAGGAAAGGCCTTACAGAAGGCACAATTGAGCATTCCATGTATGATGGCATGCCTTAACACACTGTAGAGTACTAGATAGCATTGTATGGTCTAATTCATTATTATTATTTCACTGCCTCTGTGTATTTGCTTGCAATGTTGCGTGTGCACTCAGGTCATATTGATATATCAATATATCGATACGTGGAAAAAAAATTGCACTTATTCATATTGATTGATATCAACATTGAACTTATTCATATCGATTGATATTGGCATCGCGCTTATTCATATCGATTGATATGCACACAATACTTATTCATATCGATTGATATTCACACAGTACTTATTCATATCGATCGATACTCATTCGAAACTTATCGAAAACTATCGATACGGTCGAAAAGTTTCGATACCATGCCTTGCCGATCGCGCGATTCTCGACGGATAGCAATGAAGAGCAGCTCGTAACCTCCGGCCTCCCCTGAAAACTAAAAAAATCTATTAAAAAACCTACCGCCGGAGGCTCTGACAAGTGAGAGAAGGACGGTCCGGATGAAAATCAAAATCTGGCGTTTCCGCGAAACGCAAGGCGAGGTCGCGGTCGTGTCTGAAGACTGGACGCCATCCGATCGCCACGTCACTTCTCGCTCACGACAACGATGACAGCGACATGCGCCCCGCCCCGCCCCGCCCCGCCCCGCTGTGTCACACCCGCGCCGCGCCCGCGCCCACGATGCTGACGAATGTCTTCGTCAGCTCGAGCTCCTCAGCATCACACCACGACAGGTCGACAGCGACACCAGTCGCAGTGACTCTCTGTCTCTTCCAGTGCAGTCGCAGTCGAGTGTTCCAGACGCAACGGCAAGAGCAAGAGAAGACGACAGTATGGATACAGTAACTCATACTGATACTCGATAGTCGATACTCGATACTCGCATACTCGATACTGATACTCGATACTGATATTCTTTACCGACACTCATACTGCATACTCCCTACTAGCCTAGTCGTAGTGCTAGACCTACAGACGTGAGACGAGATCGAGAGGCCTGCATCGTTATAGGTAATTATAGAGGCACTGTATAAATATATGGCAAAATAGAGAGTTGTTACAAACGTCGTATCAAACATATAGACATTGATATTCTCAAATTCTGTCGTGACACTGCTGTGACCGTCGGTCCGTCGCGTCGCTAGCGGCTAGGTGTAACAGGTACTGTAATACAGATAATATCAAGGAAAGAGTTTTCACCAATTGTATGCATGCACGGGAGTCGAGATATTCTATTGATGCAATTTGAAATCTGGCAAGTATCTCTGCTTTAGGACGTGTCCTAATCCTGAGCTGAATTTTGCATCTGGAACTGTCACGTGGCGAGTTCAAATGCTTCCACGCCGCGCACCACAGCCCGCGGTCTTAAAACACATTGAATGGTAAAAGAAATTGCGCACATATAATCTGCAAGAATTGAGAGGTTTTCATTCATTCAAGCTCACCAATTCCCTAATCTGAAACTTTCACTTTCAAGATGGCGCTCACAACAAAGAGCCTTAGACGATCAATTGACGAGCAAACTCTGAACAGTTTGATACCTGTGCAGAGTGTTAACGCCAAAGCTCAAGCCTACATCCCTTCAGCTAAGTCGTATGCTGCCTCAACCTGGAAGCCTTCCCGGAGGTCTGGCGAGTTCTCCCGCCGTCGCAGTCTCGATGTATCCCTCGAGACTCCAAGCACGGTACCTGAACACTCTGAAACTACCGGAGACAGCCAGTGGAGTGTTAGCACAGTGTCGGAGGTATCGTGGGCTTCCTGCTCCACTATTGCGCCTATGCACATTGGCTTGCCCTTTGAACCCGCGAGCCTGTCACCTGTGTCAGTGGAACATGCACTGCCCTCACCGGACTTCGTATTCGTACACCCGACGAAAGCTCTGGAGTTCACTAGTGAAGGCGCCGTGCGGGTGACCCCCGGAGCAAGCATGCGTTCTATTCTTCCTGGTGGCACGGACGACTACTACGTGCACCACTTTGCAAAGGCTGCGCTTGCTGTGCGTAAAGACTCCAACGTCCCCTACTGCTCATTTAGCACAAGTGACTCGGTCACTGTCGTGTATGGCTCTATCGAGAATGTTGGGTATCTGCAGCGGAAACACGGCTTTGGAACGGACTGCTCTGACTCTGAGGTCATCTGCAAGCTGTACGAAAAGTCCAAGTTCTCTTTCTTGGGTTCTCTGCGCGGGAAGTTCACGCTGATCCACTACAGCGAAGCCGAGGATCAAGCTTTTGCTGCCACTGATATCTCCCGAAGCCACTGCGTGATGCAAGGACAAGATGCAACCGGTGGCCTGCTTATCTCGGACACAGACCTTGGCTCTGAGTTTTCCCTAACTGATGTACCAGCTGCCTCTTTCATATTTGGTAAATATCGGGGTCGCGACATCCACAAGTACGCTGCTAGCCAGTCCGAGTTGGAGGCCTCCAAGGAGGTTGCGGCAGCTGCTGTTGACCGCGCGCTTTCCGGATTGCCCAAGCTGCCACCGCGAGGGGCTAAAGGTCGTTCGGATTCCGGTAACTCCTGGCGCCGAACCAGCCCTGCACCAACAGTCGTAGTCGAGAACAGGAGAACGAAGTTAGGACGTGCAGACCTAGCTGGCTCATGGAGGCGATAAGCTTTACTGACTTCAAATAGTAGAAGCAAGTAGTGAGTAACTGTAAATTTTGTAAATAGATAATGATACAAAAAGTAAGACATCCCCTCCAGAGCTCCTATGTTGTGTCCTATTTCCGTGATCTGCGAGAGTCTTGAAGGTTTGCACTGTTCATCGCCACACCCGCTTGTTGACGGACAGGATACTCTTACTTATCGCATTTAACCCATGAGTTGCGGGATGACAGTATACATGTAGTCCGTGAGTAACTATGTTAAATACCTTGAAGCATAAATTTAACTTACACTTCTGCGAGTATAACCTTGGTGATACAAGTACCAAGAAAGTTTTGCATTTTAAAACTCTATTAGGGACAAAGAGTAAGAATAACGGATAGTCCCCAAGCCTCCACTACATTGTCATGAGGTCACATCCATGTACAAAACGATGTAGAGTATAACAGACGTAATCTGAATTCAAATCTTGCGTATGCGCTCATGTTGCACTCCTTACTTACCCCCAACACCCTTCGTGAGTTGGAATGGTCCAAAGATACTTCATTTGCATGCACAATTCCAAGACATTTCGTTAGTATGCATGCATCATGATATGCACACATCATGGTATATGTAACAACGAATATTAAAACTTGACGAAAAAGTTCGATTCAACTTTAGCAACGTACATATTGATAATGTTTGCCCCGCACGTTCTTCAAATCTTCAAAACTTGGTCAGCTAAGTCTGCAGAAGCTGATGACAGGTGCTAGCCGTGGATACTATTGTACTCTGCGGGGTAGCATTGGCAATGTTGACAGCAACGGGCTCACCAACATGTTCTGCTGCCACATTTGGCGACTGTTGTGGCGTAGAATAGGATCTTCGGAAGGAAATTTCGGAGTCGCTGGAGGTGCAGCACCACCAGATGCGGAAACCGACCCGTCGGCGGAGAGGCAGGCTTCGGAGTGCGAATGAGCCCGCGAAGGACGCCCTTCAATTTCGTTGAGGAAGCAGATTGCATTGTGACGAGGATGTGAGCGAAAACTGAAAGGGAGAGACAATTATGTGGGCCAAGGTGACGTTCGGCAAGACGTACAAGGAGGCCAAGGTGCGTTCGGCAAGACGGAAACTTCGCTCCCACGAGAATACCACTGCGGAGTGGTATGGCCCGTAACCTGATAGCAAACCTGACTTTGCCGATATATAATATAAGGCACAGGCTGTGGTAGAACATTCGGTGGAGGCAAATGATAACTTACATAGAATACTAGAGGTGATTTATTAGGGTTTATGGCCTGCTGAACTGAACTGCCAAGCTGAACGGGTCGATCGAACGTGACAACGAACCGCAAGTGACACTCACAGTGAGAGGGAAAACACAGGGCACTGATTGTCACAGTGACACAAAGTCAGGCCCGGCATGAACATCCCCCCTCACCGCCCCCTCGAGGTGGGGGCTACCCATGCCAAATTGCCTGAAATTGAATAAATCTGTTTCCAGGCAAAGTCGCAATTCGCTGTTTAATTACAGCACACGGCAATTGACTCAGTTCACTGGAAAGTCGCAATTCGCTGTTTAATTACAGAATTCCACACTTGGTATTTCTATATACAATAATAATGATAATAATACATTTACGCTGAAATAGAAGACCAAGTCTACATATCATTAATAGAACTTGTTCCGAAGTCGGCACTTAATGAATTCTCATTAACCCAGAGTGGAGGGAGTGACCCGAAGGTCTAAGTCAGTCTAGCCCACTGCAGCTTCCAAGACGCTGCAGTCATGGATTATGAACAATTGTGACACTTAACACTTGACTGTCACATGTAACCTAGCTTAGCCGAACAGATAAAACAGCTCCGCTCGGTAATTATTCAGACTCACTTTTCACTATATATGTTATTATAGTAGTTTGTCCCGGGGTTTCGTCTCAGTCCTCCTCGTTATATCTTTCATTATAATGGTGGCACATATTATCCTATTAGTCACTATTTCGTCAGGTTATGGGTTAACTATACGCTTCCCACTGCCAGGATTCTGAATCTCGCCACTTCGCTTTAAGCTTGGTTTGAAACTTCGACTTTCCTCGCCTTCGCCCACTTCTACTCTCCATCACACTGACTCGGATCCCCATATCCTTCTTTACGTTCTTACCGCATTTCGCTTTTCCATGAAGCTTACGCTCACGTTTTGGACGCTCTCAAAATCCACAGGTCAGCAGCGACCTTTGTGACGGCAAACCGGGTCATCTGACGACAGCTTCAGGGCCGTCGCACGGCTGGGCGCACGGATTTACACAATGGAAGATAATCATCGGTTTAAAAATGTTGTATGAGTCACTGCACCTCCTAGGAGCAATCATAAGACACACTGAATTGAAAAATTTCCCCGCTCAGAATACTGAAAAATCGGTGTTTTCAGCCCGGTTGAGGGGGGCGTGGGTGCATGTGGGTATGTTGCGAAATATGCATGTTTCCATTGGAAGCTTTCCGCACCTCGCCGGACCATTTTGGGGCACACTGCATTTTCGGTTTACAAATATATATATATATATATATTTTCGCGCTCGGAATGATAAAATATCGGTGTTTTCAGCCCGTTTGGGGGGCATGGATGCATGTGGGGTACGATGTTGCAATCTGAAATATGCATGTTTCGAAGTTTTCCGCACCTCGCCGGACCATTTTGGGGGCACACTAAACTTTCGGTTAAAAATAATTAAAAAGAAACTGCTCGGAATACCGGAAAGTCGGTGTTTTCAGTCGGTTTTGGTCAGTTTAGGGGGTGCGTGATACCATAGTCACAATATATATATATATATATATATATATATAACATATGGATAAGTTTAGATTGGGTGTATACATTTCATTATAATCCAGTTGGGTGTAGGCATTTCATTTTAATCCAGTTGGGTGTAGGCACTTCATTTTAATGTAGATTGGGTATAGGCACTTCATTTTAATCTAGATTGGGTGTAGACATTTCATTTAATCCAGATTGGGTGTAGACATTTCATTTTGGTCTAGAATGGGTGTAGGCACTTCATTTTAATGCGCCATCAGGTGTAGACACATGTATAAGGGCACCGTCCGGTTTCAAATCATTCCAAAGCGCTTACGGCCGTGTTCTTGCCAAAAACCACTCACTGTGAATGAATGATCACTGCTCAGTGAAACCGTTTAATCGATATCCTTCACATGCCACGGTTCAACAAAACGCAACAAAGACCGCGGGAGACCACTTCTTCTGGCTCCCCGCAAGCAACACGCATCACCAGATCCACTGCCCCTACTGCCTCCGCCGCCTCTCAGGACGCCGAACATGTTCCGCAGACTTCAAACGTTGCAGATCAGCAGCAGCAGCACTCTACGGACACTCCAGAAGCCTTCTTGGATGTCTCGTTGCCTAGTCTCGATGACCTGGAGAAACTGGAATCCTTGACAGCCGAGCAAACAGGTTTCTTGAGCGCTGGAGATATCCTATACTATCCTGACGTCGGTTTTGTTTCGTCGAGCGCGTTGCACGTGGGGGAAGACTTCTTACAAATTTCTTCCAAATTGTCCCAGATACCATAGCAGGCGGCGAGACCCTGCGCGTTCCGCGTGTTATCGAGGAACTGTTTTGCGACCCTGCCCTGAAATTCACTGGCTTAAACACGGGGCTCTTCACCGACAGCAAACAAATTTGCTCGTCTGACGTTCCTGCAGACAGTATTCGAACGTTTCCCGCCGGCATTACTCAGGAGGGCGACGATGAGGAGGAGTCCGCAGAGGCAGAAACAGCAGCGACAACTACAGATACTACCGGTTACGCTGCAAGCTAGGCGACGCGAGCAAAAGCGCCTGTGCGCACAACACATGCGTGCATTGCTCAAGGAGATCTCACCGCAACCTGTTAACCCCGACAACATTCGCCCCCTAGGGTTTTGCGAACCTTAAAGGCGACGCTCCTCGCGGACATTATCTCCAAGGATCAAATAGTCCGCGATCGTGATACCGCGAGCCCTTCTTTTGACTGCCGAGGTGCAGGAGCGCGACGGAAAACTCGCGCAACTCGGAAAGGGTGTGCACCAGAGTTTGGGGAAGCGGTGCCAAAACAGTCCGGATCACGTTCTCGCTGGCTGTGGTGTGATTTCGACCTGCACACATTGCGTGTAGTGGAGGCCAGTAGTGGGGACAGGGCTCGTCATGAATACACTCGTAATCATGATTACTTTCATGATTAGACGTTTTTTGGTACTAATCAAGTCTTGATTAGACCTGACAGGGTACTCGCTAATCAAGTCTTGATTAGACCCGACAGGGTACTCATCAAGTCTCGATTAGCCACGGCAGAGTACTCATCAAGTCGTGATTTTTTAATCATGACAAAAGTGGCGATATGACATATGTGGCCTCTGACGGTCGAGAGACAGTCTGACGCGAAGGCCGGGTGGCCAGGTCACCGCGATATTACATCCCACCGCATTAATACATCTCACCGCGTTATTACATCTCACCGCATTATTACATCTCACCGCATTATTACATCTCACCGCATCATTACATCTCACCGCATTATTACATCTCACCGCGTTATTACATCTCACCGCGTTATTACATCTCACCGCATTATTATTACATCTCACCGCGTTGTTGCATCTCACCGCGTTACTACATCTCACCGCGTTTTCACACGCCTCCGCGACATCACATGCCTCCGCGCTATGCACATGCTATACACATGCCTCCAAGCATTGAGCTAAATTTTGCCCCACTCAGATGAGCAAAGAACGACTAGATAACCCAACAACCGAAAATATCCGAAAATCGTGATTAAACTAATCAAGTCTTGATTAGACCCGACAGGGTACTAATCAAGTCTTGATTAGCCACAGCAGGGTACTAATCAAGTCTTGATTAATCACAGGACCCCATTGATCAAGTGTAATCATATATAGTATTCATGACGAGCCCTGAGTGGGGAAAGGCGCGTCGAGTGGCGCGTGGCGGTGCGTGGACTTCCAGCCGCATACTTGCGTTTATCTCAACCAAGTGGAGCATCGCACGCAGGCCGCTGCCTACACCCCTGCGCAGCTTGCCCCAATTGCCGCCCACAAGCTTGTGGAGAATCTCGAGTACTCAGTCCTGATTTTACAGGGCTCGTCATGAATACACTCGTAATCATGATTACTTTCATGATTAGACGGTTTTGGTACTAATCAAGTCTTGATTATACCTGACAGGGTACTAATCAAGTCTTGATTAGACCCGACAGGGTACTAATCAAGTCTTGATTATACCCGACAGGGTACTAATCAAGTCTTGATTAGCCACGGCAGGGTACTCATCAAGTCGCGATTTTTTAATCATGACAAAAGTGTCGATATGACATATGTGGTTTCTGACAGTCGAGAGACAGTCTGACGCGACGGCCGGGTGTCCGGGCCACCGCGTTATTGCATCTCACCGCATTATTACATCTCACCGCGTTATTACATCTCACCGCATTGTTACATTTCACCGCGTTATTACATCTCACCGCATCATTACATCTCACCGCGTTATTACATCTCGCCGCATTATTACATCTCACCGCGTTATTACATCTCACCGCATTATTACATCTCACCGCTTTTTCACACGCCTCCGCGACATCACATGCCTCCGCGCTATGCACATGCTATACACATGCCTCCAAGCAATGAGCTAAAATTTGCCCCAGCACTCAGATGAGCAAAGAAAGAGTAAATGATCCAACAACCGAAAATATCCGAAAATCATGATTAAACCAATCAAGTCTTGACTATACCCGACAGGGTACTAATCAAGTCTTGATTATACCCGACAGGGTACTAATCAAGTCTTGATTAGACCTGACAGGGTACTAATCAAGTCTTGATTAGACCTGACAGGGTACTAATCAAGTCTTGATTAGACCTGACAGGGTACTAATCAAGTCTTGATTAGACCTGACAGGGTACTGATCAAGTCTTGATTAGACCTGACAGGGTACTAATCAAGTCTTGATTAGCCACGGCAGGGTACTAATCAAGTCTTGATTAATCACAGGACCCCATTAATCAAGTGTAATCATAGTAATCATGACGAGCCCTGGTTCCGAACCTGAAAGCCGATCTTCAGCCATACCTCTCCTTGGTGCCTCCTCGCAGCTTGCTGCAGTCCGTCTTGACGGTGGCCAGAGGGAAACTTGCGGGGGATCCTTCTGGGGAGCTAGCAAAGTTGCCAGTGCTTGCACAACTCTTGCGCGAGCAAGGGCATGCGTGCGAACTCCACACCCTTGTGGCCCAAGAAATGCATGAAGTCCTCGTGGATCTCGATCACAAGGAGTTTCTGCAGGAACAGAAGCAACGACCGGCGGGTCAGCGGGAGCGTTGGAATCGGAATATGGCCTCCAAGTACCCTGTGGAGGAGGGGAGGACCTATTGTGTGGGTTGGTCTTTTCCCCCTTGCACCACCATTGCGACCGTCGATTGCTTCATTCCTGTCAGCTATGGCGACGGAGCTCATATGCGGAGCAATGCCGCAGGTATTCCATCCCCAACGGCCAGCTCCTTTTCCCACGTAGTTGCTTCGCCCGTAGTGCGTCCGATCGCAGCCCCTACCTACGTACATACTCCATGAAAACTGTGTGGGCTGTGGCTTCGTTGTTTACGTAGTTGGGAGTGGTGTGATACGTACGTCTGTAACAAACGCCGGCTTCTCATGGTACCGCGCCGGGTTTGTCCAGCTGGTGACACACGTGACAGAGATGACAAGTATGACAGGCTTCGCTAAGATGACTGCCCGAGAGGTGCAGACCTGCCAGAGAAGATATGGTCATTATCGGGTGACCAAGAAATGATAAGATGAAGATGACAGTGACTACTTTGCCACTGACGTGTCAGTCAAAATGTGGTGAACGGTAACATTGTTAGAGCTGGCATGGAATAATGACTTTCCATTGGCCAGATGAAGATTTAAGGGCTAGAACCCGTTACAGTTTTGGGAAATGTGACAGAGCATTGAGATATAAGTAAGCTCGGGCTGTAGGTCAGGCTAGTGGACTCATTATTGTCTTGCCTTCGCAAGTGCTAGGTGGCTGTTCGCGTGCCAGTGCTAGAGTGCTAAAACAGTTCTGCTCACAGCTTTGTACAATAATTCGTACTTTGTGGTTATTATACCGATCTTTTATGAATATATTTTACTGCTGTTTTTATTCTTTTTCAGAACAATAATGTCCTGCGCGGAGCGGCTTTTTATTTCAAGTGTTAATTCGGAAGTAAAGACCCTTTGGCGATAAGTCAGCAGCAGTTTGTGAGAGCGGATTCGGAAGTCAGGCGACTCCAGGGGCACCCAAGGTGCACTGGCGGACCCTTCTTCTTCCCTAGACTTGGTGATACTTGCACGGAAAAGGGTCACCAGTGGCGGCGGCAGCGGATCAGCACTGAATTTACTGGTTAATGAGCAGCTTTCTCTTATCTTGCGATATGCTCAGCTCCACCACCTTGTCTCACAGTGAATCCAGGGGCACCCATGGTGCACTGGCCTAACTGCAGGCAGGTTTTCTTCATTAAGAAGTTAATCAGCACGGCATCAGCGTGGGCGGCGGCAGCTACAGAGCGGATCAGCGGTGAATGACCACCTTGATGAGCTATTTTCCAGTGGTCCCTCCAGTTGACCACCTTGTCTGAGGTGAATCCAGGGACACCCCTGGTGTACTGGCCTAACTGAAAGGCAAGTGTGCGACCTGGGAGCTAATTAGCGGCGGCATCTGCTTGGGCCTACTAATCAAAAGCGGATCAGCAGTGAGTTGTTACCTTTATGAGTGGGCTTGCACCCTACGGTTTCTCTGGTAGCCCCAACCTGTCTGACGGTGAATCCAGGGACACCCCTGGTGTACTGGCCTAAGCCTGAAGCAGGAGTGGGTTTACCAGAGGATTAGCAGCGACATCAGCCCTGAAGGCGAAGAGTGAATAGACTTCATACACACTATCTACTTGTTTGGCAGAGGTCTCTGGTGGATTCAGACTTGATTTGAGTACTGGCTCAGCCTGGAGTGCTGTTGGTTATTTTGATATTTTTGGGCTCTTTATCGTGATGTGTGCGAGAATTCTCTTATCTCTCCTACAGTACCTGGCAACCGGTGAGGCCCTTATGACAACAGTGACCTTCTTAATGAGCAGTGGTGCTGCGAATCCAGGGGTGCTCAGCACACTGGCTTAGCTCCCAGCTCTGCGTGGTGACTAGTACTCTTGCTTATTGGACTGAGTGTGAACTTCCATGGCAACTTCTGGACCCCTAATGAGCAGTGGTGTTGTGAATCCAGGCGTGCTCAGAACACTGGCCTAGCTCCCAGCTCTGCGTAGTTGCGCTGTTCGATCCTGGTACTTTGGTTCAAGGGGAGTTATCTTTACGGTCTCTGTGTTCTTGATGAACGGTGGCTTAGCTAATCCAGGGGTGCTCCGCACACTGGCTCAGCTCTAAGCCCTTCTTGCACGAATATTCTGTATCCGCTGTTGATTCAGAGCGCCGAGACGTATTGCTGGACCTGTGGGCTTGCGCTGGCCACACGCGTTTCGTCCTCCTGCTTGTTCAGAACGGTGTGAATCCAGGGGCGCTCAGTGCACTTGCCTAAACCAGCCTGGATTAAGCCTGCATTCTGCATCCGCTGTTGATTCAGAGCGCTGAGACGTATTACTGGACCTGTGGGCTTGCGCTGGCTGCGCGCGTTTCGTTCTCCTGCTTGTTCAGAACGGTGTGAATCCAGGGGCACTCAGTGCACTGGCCTAAACAAGCCTGAATTAAGCCTGCATCCTGCTGGTGAATAAGCTTCGCGCCGAAGGAGGACACGCTTCCTTTGTCCCACTCGCTGAGCATTAACACAGTACTTGACCACGGAGGGTGAGGCGGAACCGAGCGTTGCCACTGTCCAGTCCATAGAGCGCGAGGCACGGCGATTGGCTCGGGAGAGGAGCAGTCAGGGGCTTGACACTGGCTATATGAGCACAGAGGGGTCGGCTCCAGAAGAATCCAGCCCCTCCACACCGATATCGACAGCAGCAGCAAGAGCAGCAGCAGCAGCAGCAGCAGCAGCAGCACTCGCAGGAACAGCAGCAGCCTCAGCGCCCGCAGCCAGTCAGTTCCTCTTTGCGTTTGACGACGTAGACGAGATGGATCATTATGACAGGGACAGTCCCGCTCTTGACAAGGCTGACACCCATCTTTGCTACACGGGTGGCAAGAATTAAGATAGGGCGCTTTTCATCAGGCGCTTCGTTGAAATGGTGGGAAAAGTACAGCGGGTTCACGAGGCCAGGGTACGCAGGCATATGAGGTCAGCGGCTTTTCACTCGCTCAGTCCACAGGCAAAGAAGGCCTTCATTGATTCCAAACCAGACTACAGATCGTTGTGGGACCTCTTGCCTTCGCTCCTAGCAGGGGATGATCATTCCACCTCAGTCGCCTATGACTGGTGGTGCGCTTCATACCTGAAGGATGGCCTCATGGCCTCTCATGCGTGTCATGTCTTGAAGGACCTCACCACGAGGGACTCTTACCAGGGCTCAGTGCGCTGCGCACAACCTCCTTTCCATGAGCTGGCGCCAGGAGCGACATGGGCAGTCTGCAAGAGGTTCCAGGAAGGTGATGCTGATGGTGAGCTGTCTGACGAGTGGGAGAACGAAGGAACTTCCACTAAGGGTCTCACAGGGGCAGATGGCACGGAGGATTCTCACTATTTTTGGGCCTTGAGGGCTTTCGTTGCAGAGCTCGAGGCCAAGTTCTTAATGAAGGGCACCAAAGAGAAGGAGGACCTGTTGGTCGCTAAGTCGCAGACCGCTGAGCAGGATGGCCTCGCCTACGTGAAGAGCTGTCGCCGCAGGGAGTCGGCGCTCAACGCTGGCAAGTCGGTGGGGGACTCCATCGTCAGACAAGACGTCGAGGAGTGCATCAAGGGACTTCGCATTAAGGAATACCGAGATCGTGTATCCGAGCAGCTGCGAGTCAGCCATCCTGCCCCCAACAAGGTCACCTGGGAGGACTTGGAGGTCATCGTGGAGGTTCAGGATAAGCTGAAGAACGATGCTGAAGCGTGGGCTCTGACACTGCAGCAGGAACTCGTCCGCAGACTAACCTGTGTGTACTCCTGCTACGAAGCCAGGCTGCTGGGGCTTGACCTGGCTGAGCTGGTATCCTCCATGAGGCGCTCTAGCTCTTCCCACAAGGCTGGGGACAGACGCAGGGACCCCAAAAAGAAGGAGCCAGCACAGTCTGGTGGTGATGGTGCTAGGAAGCCTACGAGGGAGGTGAACAATGCGGAGAGGCACAAGCCCACTTACGGCAAGGTGCCACCACCTGACGCTTCGAAGGAGTTCCAGTGCGACTACTGCTTCACGCGCTTGCCCCATCCTCCAGAGCGCTGCTATACTGGATGTCGGGATGCCAGGGTACCTCACAACTTCCACAAGGACCGCCAGAACTCGAAGTGGCCAAACGAGGTCAAGAACGCCCAGATGCGTGCCTACAACATCGCTCACCGCTTCGAGAACCACAAGATGGGGATCACCACGAAGGAGTGGCTCAAGCTGCCGGAGGCCAAGCAGAAGCAGCAGCAGCAGCAGCAGGTGGCAGCCAGCGCTGAGGTAAAGGAGAAGCTCGCTGCAGAGTTGACAGGCTTGCAGCCAGGAACGCCGGCCAAGTGGCTACTGCCCCGCAGTCCTTGTGGTAGGACCAAATCGACGATTTGGTCCTACCACGAGGACCATTGTTCCGATAATTTAATTGGCCATCTCCCGTGATTTGTGGTGTCTAACCAATGAAAGGTGGTATATATAGGTCCTATATTAATTTATTTGAACGCTGGTTTGGCCTATATCCATCCCATATATCCATGACGAACGCATTTCAAACCTCTACACTCAAAATTTTCAAAACGGATTTTTTGGAACATTCAAAATGTGGCAAATTAGTGACTCATCTTCAATATTTTTTTACCAATCATATATCAACACTACACCTGCGCGGATACCATCAAATTGAACCTATACATATGTCCCAATCATATTTGGGCGGTAGGCCCGGTTGGAATGCATATATTGGCTCGTTGGCTCGTTGGCTTCCCCTCTAATATATTGGCTCGTTGGTTTCCCCCCTAAAACAGTGGTCACGCGAGCTGACCAGCCAGCCATCATAATTGCTTGCTAGAGGGCATATATCGCAAGGGTGGTGTGTGCGGCACATTAAATCTTCAAGTATATATGTATTGCGAATTTCTGAAAGTCTAACATCATCCAAATATCTTATTTTTCGACTGGCGTGTAAGTGGCCGTGGGCTGTCATCAGGTGGTTGGCTCTCAGAATGGTAGGAGGTGGCAGGCGGGTGGCACGATGGTGAGCCGGGAAAGCAAGAAATGAAGGCTGTGTAAGAGGTATTGAGCTTTATTTATACCTTAGTCGGAGTCGGAGGACAGCAACTCTGGGATTTCAATATCATCGGTATCCTGCCAGAACTCGCAACTCGCGCGGTCGACACATATGTATCGATGTGGGTAAGTCACTCGCATAACAAGTGAATCTGACCGTCCGCAATCGTCGCAACAGGGCCGGTCGTATACACGATCATAGACGAATTCGTTACCATCAGCGTCATAGTCAAGGAGGTTGCGAAACCAACCGTTGCACCAGGCCCAATGGTGATCATATAACCATCGTCGGTGGAGTTCGTTTATACTGCGATACAAATTCATACCGGAAATCCAACTAGTCCGATTAAAGTAGGACGCCTCATTGACTCTTAAGCCGCCGACGTCGTCGTTCACAATTCTCCGAGGATGAAAAAAAAACCGCGCAAGTGTCACAGGAAACACAATAATTTCTGAGGTAAATGTGCCAGGGATATCGGGGCATGTAATGCGTACTTGTGTTTCAAGGGCCCACAGAAATCGTTCTTCTACCCATGCGTGCAAAAAGCATTCCTCGCGGGAACGGCGTCTTTCCCGGATGGCGGGAAGCACAAAATGGAAAAGGACAATGTAGTAGTCTGGCATCTGGGTGTGTCGCTCACTGGTAGGAGGTGGGGTCTATCGTGAGCGAAAGCGAGAAATGAATGCTGATGAAGAGATAGGCAGGCTTTATAATGCGTGACATTTTACATACCAAGCATGCGTATAGGCATAGCATGAGTCATACAATGAGTGCAAGGAAATCAAACGTGGTAATACCACGATAGTTCAACATTAGATATTCACAATATATACTATTGTTTGACAACTCCTATATACAAGTTCATCGGACTGATCGAGTTATTCACACATATGGTCGTCATCATCGGACAAGGACGACAAAGAGGCTTCCTCGTCCGAACTCTCACCCTCTTCAGCCTCCGCGTTCTCTTTATCCTCTTTATCCTCTAATGGCATGATTGCGTCGCGCAGTAAGAGTTTGGGTGTTCTATGCTGGGGTGGCTCAAAGCTCTTTGACATGTCGCTGGCGATGACTCGTTTGACCAACAAGTCATATTGCTCACCCGGGATCCATCGCTGTGTGCTTGCATTGATCTTTCGGCGCTCCTCTTCCGTGTCCCAGTCCCATGCTACTAATACTTCGCTTGGTGTATACGGCGCCACCTGCTTGGTACGTTGATGCAGCCGGAAACTTTCAGGTTTCGATGCCTTCTCCTTCGAAAGCCGGGAGTCTGCATTCTGGGCCTCCTTTTGGGAGGCGCTCGTGAGCTTAAATGTACCACAAGTCAACCACCGCAAACATTTTTCTCCTGGACCAGAAAGAAGATAAAAGAGGTATTAGATTGACATAAAACGTTGTGATGTTAAAAGCAGGTTGCGCGCGCAATCACATCAACAAACATTTCTCACCTTTCTCATTTAGCAGCTGCTCTTGTACCTCACAAAGGTACAGATATCTCGATCATCCTCGGCTCCTTCCAAGAGCGATACGAAACGGGTATTCCGTCCGGGCAGTCTTCTCGGATTCGGGAGCAATCAACACAGCCATGCTACCTTTCTTCATCTTGCTGTAGCTCCCATCGTAGTCCGGGTCGTCAGTTTCTCCCAGAATGTATTGCGCAAGATGATCTCGAGCTCGTCTTCCAATGGTATTTTTTTGTGCCCCGATGTAGATAGGACGAGGTACTGGGCGCACGTGAACCGCTACGGAGTCCCGAAGGCCCTGCAAGTAATCAGCCAGTTGTGCATCCGTGTATCCACGTTCAATACCATTCGTATCAGCCATTGGCTCATCGACAATCAGTACTTCCGCATCTCGCCCGTTCGCGCTCAAACCACCCGAAGGAGCAGGCATCATGGGACGGTCCAGTAACCTCAAAGGGAGCCTCGTGCAGCACCCACGTTGTCTTCTCTTTTAGTTCGAACGTTCCTGCCGCAATGTCACGTTGCATTTGAACATACCCTTCAAGAAAAGTATTTGCGCGCTTGGCTAGAAATTGAAGCCGTTCCGCCTCCTCGGTGGTTGCGACATCTGCAAAACAAAACCCGAGAAACTGAGAAGGCCACTTACATTTGAAATATGACACAAGGATACAGGAAAGCGTGGTGGAAACAGGGGCCACTGAAGTGGTTATTTTATCCAGACCCTACCTTCCCACCTGCAGGCGCCTTCGACCAGGACGGGCCTCCTTCCCCCTCTTCCTCTGACGACGAAGTGGAGGACAGCAGCTGAGCGCCTGGATAACATCACCCTGGTTATCCCACCAGCACACTACAACCGCGAGTGGCATCAGCAGGGGAACTACTTCTTCCATTACCCGGCCACTCAAGATCTAGCAATCTACCCCGCGCTCCCTGGCACATTCGCAATAACCGTGATCGACGGCGTTCCTCCATCTCCAGATATT
>LGRX02021662.1:0-14263 GCA_001247695.2 Cymbomonas tetramitiformis
GGTCCACGGGGAGCTCTCCAGGTCCACGGGGAGCTCTCCAGGTCCACGTGGAGCTCTCCAGGTCCACGGGGAGCTCTCCAGGTCCAGGTGAAGGGGTGTCCGCAAGCGCCACGCCCCATGTGTGCGTATGTTTGGAGGAGGCCCGTGGCATGGACACGTTGCCGTGACTGCAGCGGCATCGATACGGCAGAAGCATTTCCGCTCCGGCACGCAAGAATGGCGCTGTGGCGTGGCGGCATCGGGCGTGTGGATGGCGCAGAATCCGAGCGACCAGGCCGCCGGGGGACAGGGCGTGCCAAGGGCGCCACCTTGTTGTACCCGGTGAAGCTGGTCGTATCTGACGACGTGGCACCCGCAGAAGTGGAGTCGGTCGTGACATACTTGAGGAGCACCTGGGACCAGCAAGGCGGGGCATCGGCAGACGCGCTAAACGGCATGAGGCGCGCCGACACTAACCACTAGACCATGACGTCTAATGGTCACCAATCATGGTCGCGCACACGTACTTATGCCAAGCATGTAAATCAGATTCCAGATTTCAGATCGATTCCAGATTTCAAGATTTATGATTTCGAGACGAGCCCACCACGATCCCAGTGGGGAGCTACTCGTGCATAGCAACACAAAGCTGAAAGGCACGGGAGACAGAGAGAGAGAGAGAGACAGAGAGAGAGAGGACTCGAGGAAGCGCGCAAGACGCAGGAGCGGGTCCACTGCGTCCGGTTATGCGGCTAGCGGCGGCTCTCGAGCCCCCAGAGAGAGGCGGAGAGGGGAGGCTCGGCGGACGCACTCGGCGCGTGTAGTCCCCGTCAGCGACGTAGTCCCGCAGGCCCTGAACGATGGTCTTCTGCGTGGAGCCCCACGAGTTGATGGTGAAGGTCAACAGCAACGGGTCGAAGCTGAGCTGGCAGCCCTCCGAGGTTTCCCCGCAGGGCGTCCAGTCGGTGCTGTACTCCTCCCACTGCAGCGCCACAGACTGGGATGGCTGACTCGTCAGCGAGACCTGGACTTGCTGCGGGTCCACCAACTCCCCCACGCTCCCTCCTGTCCACCCGCTTGTCGTCCCCGCCTCCACCACGTACGCCCCCTGCGGCGCCACCCCACACGCCACCCCACGCAACCTTAGGCTGAGCCGCATCGCAAGGGCACCGCCCCGCAGCATCTGCCTCGGTCCAAGCCCGGCTCAGCTGCGCCCGGGCACAGGGAGTCATGGGGGGCATGCCCGGGCGCAGCGCGATCTGTAATTTGATTCCGCCGTTGCCAGCCATTCCCATTGCAACCCTGCGATGCGACTCCATGACCCCCCCCTGCCTGCCTGGCGCAACCCTGCGATGCGATTCCATGCCCCCTGCCTGCCTGGCGCAACCCGGAGCGCGCCCGCTGTTGCGACAACTGCGCCGGCTGCGGCGCGAGACCCGCTCCTGCGCAGAAAGACCTGCGGGCTGTTTCTCGCGGCGGCGGGCGTGCAGCTTCACACGGAACAGCAGAGGTGAAGCGCGGGACGTCTTGTGACGTATGCTCTCGAGGTCTGAAGACGCGCCGCCTCGCTCTACTCACATCAAAGGTTCCAAATCATCATCCTCGCTACGTTCTGGGGAGCCGCGGAAACCCCCTTCCCGCCCCTCCTTTACCCACACGCGAGACCCGGTCGTCATCCATAAACCGGACCCGTGGATGACAGATGACAGGGAGGGAAGCACTGACAGCGGAATCGATGTCGAGCACGGCGACGCTGTAACCGGCCAGGGGGTTGAGCTCCGTGTACGTGCGGGAGGTGCCCTGCGCGACCATGGAGATGGTCACATCGTGTTGCCCCGCCACCACGAAGTCGCGCACCAGGCTGAGCTCCACGGACTTCGGGGCGAGGTACTCGGACTGCGTGAGGCCAGCGGCCCAAACAAGATCCAGGCTGGACGTCTGCACACAGCTCCAACGGCCTGGATAAGCTCAGAGTGACGGGAACACCTCATACCTGAAAATTGGGCGAACGAGCAAGAGGTGGAGACGAGCAAGAGGTGAGTCGGGCGGAGCGCAGCGCGAGCGGGGTGGCGAGGCGTGCTTGCACGCCGGCCTCCGCCCGCTATGCTCAGCGCTGCGGATTCGTCGGAGGCCGCCTCGCAGGGAAGGGTTTCGGGAAAGGGATACTTGACTCGGCCCGAGCTTGACTGTGTTCGGTGAAGTGGACGTCAGGGAGAGGGTGATGGTTTCCTCGGCGCTGCACAAGTCAACGCCCCCCCCTCCCCCGCCCAGGCCCCGTGTTCAGCATCCCTCCCCTCCATGCCGCCCGAGCGCACCGCGCATCACGCAGGGGCCGGTTTTAGGGGCGAGCGTGCCACGGCGATCGCGCCTTTCATCGCGAAGCGCTCGATCGACCGAGCGGCTAAGAAACACCCTCGGATCGCGCCTTTCATCGCGAAGCGCTTGATCGACCGAGCGGCTAAGAAACACCCTCGGATCGCGCCTTTCATCGCGAAGCGCTCGATCGACCGAGCGGCCGTGCGGCAGCTGAAGGTGACTGAAACTCGGCTGCAAAGAAACACCCTCGGATCGCAGATCAAGCCCGGGGGCTCGTCAGGAGCTCAGCCGAAAGGGCCGCTTCGGGCACGGCGGCGCACCTTGGGGCAGTGGAGAGAGCAACGGTGATGCTCACGGAAGAACCCTCCTGCGCGGACACCGCCGATGGACTGAAGACGAAGTCCGCGGAGTCGGTGTCCACGATGGTCACGCTCGTTGTCTGGCCCCAGGACGCGCCGCTGTTGTACTCGGGCATCGCACTGGCGCCGCCCTCCTCTCCCCAAACCCCCCACTATTGAAGCGGGGCGCGCTGGGCACGCCCATCGGCCGACCATAGGACGCATCGCCGCTGCACCCGCATTCATCGTTCAAAGGCCCGCCCTGCCCTCCAGATCAGGCCCGCCCTGCCCTCCAGATCAGGCCCGCCCTGCCCTCCAGATCAGGCCCGCCCTGCCCTCCAGATGAGGAACGCCACCGGAAGTGGTGGAGCAGTGCCAGGCAAGACTCCTCAACCCGCCCCTGCAGCCCTCCTGGCCATACCTACCCCTTCAGCTCACCCTCGAAGGGCAGGGAGCTCCGGGCACGAGGATAGCGGGGTAACAGAGGCCCACGTGCCCCCCCCCCGTGCGCTGCCAGCATCACGCGCGGGTGCTGCTGAGTGGGAACAACGCACCTGGCCACGCTGTGTATGATCGAGGCGATGCGATTTCCCACCACGAGGCCGTCGCTCACGCTGGTGGCCACTACTGTTTGGGGGATACTCCATGAGGCAGGCGTGAACACGAGGCTGGATTGGTCGAATGTGAGGCAGGAGGCTCCGCAGCTCGCTTCCAGGCTCACAGTGACGTCCGACGTGGGCGCAGTGTTCAGCGCCACCTGGGCCCTCCACCGCCGCGCTTTCTCAAATTGAGGTCGAGAGCTGACAATGACGCCGGCCCTCGATTCTAGCCTCTCCGCATGCGCAGAAAACCACGCAGCGGGACCGGACGATGCACGTGTGCGAGGCGCCCCACGAGGAAAGAACACCAGGAATGCCTTGGAGTGCCCCGTCAGCGTCATCCATCACCGTGACATGCGGCAGGGGGCTGCCCAGGGGGAGGGATAGCAGGAGATCAAGCCAGGGGCATCGACATCGCGCCCATGACGGTGGCCGGCGCTGCATGATGTAGTGGCTTGAAGCCTGAGGCCTTGAGCGCACCAGGCTACCCCGCGGTGGCGCACAGCTGGCACGGCGTGACGTGGCACCTGGAGACGGCCAGAGGCAGGAAGGCAAGGCGCGGACGCGCTCTCTCCACGGGCGCCCTTTCTCGCCCTAACTGTTGAACATAAATGATTAAAGGATTGAACCGCTATAGATTTTACGAATCAAGAAAAACGTTTCGAAGGTGTTTATAATTTTCAGTCGGAGGCCCGGAGAGTGACAGGTGAGGCAGAAGTGACAGGGGTGACGGCAAATCAACTGCAGTGGCTTCTCAACGTCAGTAGGTTGGAGGATGCACAACGCCAGGGGCCATGGGAGGGAGGCCCCCCCATGCTGCGGGCCTCACCGAGTAAGACACGGAGTCGCCCTCCGTGGCTGTCAGGGTGGTGACGGAGAGGATCAAGTACGCGTTACTGAGACCGACAGAGATCTGCCCGATGGACGCCGACGCATACGCCAGGTCTGCTGTGGCCACGGTGTGCTCGATGGTGGCGCTCGCGGTGCCGCCCACGCCCCCGCTGGAAGCCACGGTGACGGCCATGCTCTGACAGCACCCGGAGCTCGCCTCGAATATCAGCTCGGTGGGGGAGCACACAATGCCCGAGCTGCACGTCAGCGTCACCGTCACCGGCGAGGCCGGCGGGGCGGAGAGCCAGACTCTATAACCCTGCGCGCTGCCAGCCACCACTGCGAGAGAGGTCACGTTGGCGGTGAGGCTCGACGCCGTGGAGCAGCTGTATTCCGTCGTGGCGCTGTAGTCGTCCGTCGGGTATCCTTGGTTCACGCAGGGCTGGCATGTCGCACCCACCTTGGTCCCTGCGCCGTGCCGAGGGCCGCATCACACATCAGCCGGATCGGGCCGGCCAGGGACCCCAAAAGCGGGACCGCACTCTGGCTTCGAATCCAGGCCGTTGACCACCGCCGATCTCGATGAACGTCCGGCTTCCGAATCACCTCATGACTCTCAAACAACGCGAAGCCTCACGCAATTAGCGTGGACCATCGAGACTAAGCCACGGCTCACACAAAAGGCAGGCCCACCCCCTTTTTTTGCCCTTTTGCCAAATGCACAGGTGAGGGCATCCATTCTCAGACGCAGAGTTGAACACTGAATCGGAATACCCCTCGTGCGATATTCAGATGCTGGGAGGGGGCGCAGGCTCACCGGAGGCGCTAACTTTGCCGCTCAGGGAGGGGGCGCAGGCTCACCGGAGGCGCTAACTTTGCCGCTCAGGGAGGGGGGAAGTGTGCCGCAGAGGTCCGGGTTGTTATCAGCAGCGATGGAGGTCAGCGCTGTGCCGCCAAGGGACTCCAGGATGGCGCCCTCAAAGCGGTTACTGTCCACCTCCATCGACACGAGCGCAGCACCTATGCCTGGGAAGGTGCCGGTGAGCTGGTTGTCGCTGAGGTCCATGGTGTTCAGGCTGACGAGGTCCGCGAGCGCCGGCACCTCGCCGGAGAGCTGGTTGCCGGAGAGGTCCAGGGAGGTAAGCGTCAGGACATCGAGGATGCTGTTCGGGACGCTGCCGGTCAAAGCGTTGTTCCGCAGCCCCAGCGACGTGAGCGCTCTCAGCGCCGCGAGCGACGGGATGGTGCCCGAGAGCCCGCTGTTGTCGCCCATCTGCATACAGGCGCGCCGCCTCCACCCGATGCGGACCACAGTCAGGGGCTGGCAGAGCGCGCTTCGGCGAAGATCCGCGCGCAGCCACCGGATGACCCGGTCGTGTGGTGGAGATGCACACACAACTGATCGAACAGCATGGCGAGGCACTTCGGCCGGGCGAGGCGTTCCGGCTGGTTCGGTTGCATGGGGTAGAAGACAGATCGCCGGAGGGACGCGGTGGGGCGGACCTGCCAGTTGCTCAAGGAGACGAGGCGCCCGGCGTACTCCACTGGAATAGAGGAGGTGAGGAGGTTGCTCTGCAGTTGGAGGTCAGTGAGCTCACGCAGCTCCCCAAGCTCCGGGGGCGGGGCGCCTCGCAATGAGTTGGAATGAAGCTGCAGGGTGCTCAGGTGCGTCAGGCCGCCAAGGTCGCGGGAGATGGTGCCCGTGAGAGCCAGCCCCGAGAGGCGAAGATGCTCCACGCACGTCCCAGTCACATCCGTGCAAGACACGCCGGTCCAGCCGAGGCACGGATTGTCTCCCGTCCAATCCTCGAGCACAGCGCTTGACGAGGTGGCGCCAGCCTGAGCCTCTCCGCCACCCGCGCCCCATTATTTATCGCGTGAACACCCCACAGCCCGAGAGGGGATCTGCTGCCAGGGGCGCGTGAACACCCCACAGCCCAAGAGATCTGCTGCCGAGCGCGTGAACACCCACAGCCCGAGAGAGATCTGCTGCCGAGGCGCGTGAACACCCACAGCCCAGAGGGTCTGCTGCCAGGGCGCGTAGACACCCACAGCCGAGAGGGATCTGCTGCCAGGCGCGTGAACACCCACAGCCCGAGAGGGATCTGCTGCCAGGGCGTGGAGCACCCCACAGCCGAGAGAGTCTGCTGCCCGGCGCATGGTCACCCACCGGCTAAGGGGATCTGCTGCCAGGCGCGCGTGGCTGCCCACAGCCGAGAGGGATCTGCTGCCAGGCGCGTGGGCACACAGCCCGAGAGAGTCTGCTGCCAGGCGCGTAGACACCCCACAGCCGGGGGAGGGATCTGCTGCCAGGGCGCGTGAACACCCACGGCCGAGAGGATCTGCTGCCAGGGGCGCGTGAACACCCACAGCCCGAGAGGGATCTGCTGCCAGGCGTGAACACCCACAGCCCAGAGGGGATCTGCTGCCAGGCGCGCGTGAGCCTTCACAGTCCGAGGGGATCTGCTGCCAGGGCACCGTGAACACCCCACAGTCGAGAGGGATCTGCTGCCAGGCGCGCGTGAACGCCCCTGGTCCGAGAGGGAATCTGCTGCCAGGCGCGCGTGAACACCCCACAGCCGAGAGGAGATCTGCTGCCAGGGCACCGTGAACACCCCACAGTCCGAGAGGATCTGCTGCCAGGGGCGCGTGAACACCCCACAGCCCGAGAGGGGATCTGCTGTCAGGCGCGCGTGAATACCCCACAGCCCGAGAGTGAGGCGCGAGTGGAAAAGGCTAAGATCATGCATATAGAGAGAAGGAGTTTACCTTAAAGGCAAGCAAGTACGTCGCCTGGGTGGTGACCTGGCAAGCTGTGCCTGCCGGAGGATATGGAGCATCGGGCGGATACGGGGGCGGGTTAGGAGGTGGAGGACTGGGGGGGGGTGGAGAGGGGGAGGGCTGGGTGGTGAACTGGGCAGGAGGAGGAGAAGATGGGCGGAGGTGGAGGGCAGGGAGGGCAAGGAGGTGAGGGTGGAGGAGAAGGTGGTGGAGGGGCTAGGGGGTGGGGGTTTGGATTCGGTGGTGGTGAGGTGATGGACTTGGTGGGGGTGGACATGGGGGAGGGGGAGGGAGGAGGGCCTCGGTGGAGGCCTTGAGGGTAGTTGAGGGTGTGGAGGTAGGGGAGGCGGAGAGGATGGTGGAGGTGGGGGAAGGGGTGCTGGAATCGGGGGAGGCGAGGGGGTGGGGGAGGGCCTCGGTGAGGGGGGCACGGAGGTGGGGGTCTGGGGGATGGGGGGTGGACAGGGGCAGGAATGTGGGAGTGAAGGGGAAGGTGGGGGCGAGGTAGGGGGCGGATTGGGGGGGGCATGGGGAGGAAATGGGGAAGGCGGACTGGGCGGTGGTGGTGAGGACTCTAATGGGAGGGTGGCGTTGAAGGTGGCAATGGCGAAGGTGGTGGGGATAATGAGGTGGAGGTGATGGCGGCAGTGATGGCGGTGGGGGTGATGGCGGTGATTGCGGCGGGGGTGGTGACGACGGTGATGGGAATCTTGACTCGGACGGTGCTGAGGTTGGCAGTGGTGTTGGTGCCATGATGGGCGCTGGTGTTGGCGCTGGTGTTGGCGCTGGTGTTGGCGCTGGTGTTGGCACTGGTGTTGGCGCAGGGGTGGGCGATTGAGATGGCGATTTCGTGCTTTCCACAGGCGAAAGGCTAACATCCATAAGTGGCGCATTCGTTACATTGCCTGCGAAGATCTCTAATGGCGCAGATGTCGGTAATTGCTCGGGGCTCTCTGTTGGTGACAGCGAGGTTGGTGGTGGTGTTGGCGCTGGAGTCGGGAAATATGTTGTTGGCGCCGGTGTTGGTATTATAGTTGGTGGTGGTGGTTTAGCAAGTGGTGGAGGGTTTGGTGGTGGAGGACTTGGTGGTGGAGGGATTGGTGGTGGAGGGCGCTTGGTGGTGGAGCGCTTGGTGGTGGAGGGCTTGGTGGTGGAGCGCTTGGTAGAGGGTTTGGTGGTGGAGGACTTGGAGGGCTCGGTGGTGGAGGACTCGGAGAGGTCGATGATGCCACTGAGGGTTGGAGGTTGACGACAATGTCGGGTAGTCAGGGTCCCCGCAAGCCCCCTCAGGGTTAGCATTTAAGACAAGGTCGGGTAGTCAGGGTCGCAAGCCCCTCAGGGTTAGCATTTAAGACAAGGTCGGGTAGTCAGGGTCCCACCAAGCCCCTCCCAGGGTTAGCATTTAAGACAATGTTGGGTAGTCAGGGTCCTGGCCCCTCAGGGTTAGCATTTAAGACAGGTCGAGACAGTCAGGGTCCCCGCAAGCCCCCTCCAGGGTTAGCATTTAAGCAATGTCGGTAGTCAGGGTCCCGCAAGCCCCTCCAGGCCCTGACATTTAAGACAATGTCGGTGATCAGGTCCCCGCAAGCCCCTCAGGGTTAGCATTTAAGCAATGTGGGTAGTCAGGGTCCCCGCAAGAAGCCCCCTCCCAGGGTTAGCATTTAAGCAATGTCGGCTAGTCAGGGTCCCATAAGCCCCTCCAGGCCTGACATTTAAAGACAATGTCGGAGTAGTCAGGGTCCCCGCAAGCCCCCTCAGGTTAGCATTTAAACCTGTGTCGGGTAGTCAGGGTCCCACCAGCCCCTCAGGGTTAGCATTTAAGACAGTAGTTAGTCAGGGTCCCCGCTAAGCCCCTCAGGGTTAGCGGCCCCAAGACAATGTCGGGTAGTCAGTCCCCGCAAGCCCCCTCAGGGTTAACATTTAAGACAATGTCGGGTAGTCAGGGTCCCCGCAAGCCCCCTCAGGGTTAGCATTTAAGCAATGTCGGGTAAGCAATGTCGGAAGATATGACGACCGTGCCATCAGATGCGGACATGACGACCATGCCATCAGATGTGGATGACCATGCCATCAGATGCGGACATGACGACCACTGCCGTCAGATTGGACATAGCGACCATGCCATCAGATGCCGGGTATGGCGAGCCATGCCATCAGATGCGAACATGGCTTGACCATGCCATCAGATGCAGACATGGCGGCCATGCCATCCCATATGCGAACACGACGACCATGCCATCGCCACGAACATGGCGACCATGCCATCGGAGTAGCGGGCCATGGCGACCATGCCATCAGATGCGGACATGATGACCATGCCATCAGATGTGGGTATGATCCACCATGCCATCAGATGCGGACATGACGACCATGCCATCAGATGTGGATGACCATGCCATCAGATGCGGACATGGCGACCATGCAATCAGATGCGGACATGACGACCATGCCATCAGATGCGGACATGATGACCATGCCATCAGATGCGGACATGACGACAACGCGACAACCTGCAGTTGACTACGGTCAGTGGTCTCCGAGGCGCCAACCTACCATGTCTTGGCCCGCAGTCTCCGCAGTCGGTTCCGTAGCCACAAACTGACCACTCTGACCTCGATCCGCCGTCATCACAAGCGCCATCGTTGGACCACTGACAGTCTTCCATGCAGTAAACCTCTGTTCAGCACAGTACCCCTCCCTTGCCACTCAAAGTACAGACACCTTTTAACACCGAAGCTGATGGCTCACCCTCAAGCTCTTGCTGTTGCAGCAGCACCTCTCTCGGCGCTGACACTGAAACTAAACTTAATAGCCAGGCCATGACGTCTGACAATTCGCCCATTGTCGAGAATGGGCGAAATGTCAGGACCGTCAAAATCGCGAATTGCCGTGACGAATCGTACTCAATGAAAATGGTTCAATGCTCCATCCCAATCCCCGCCGACCACCCTATATAGACGCCATTTGCACTACCCATCCTGCAAGCCCTCCACCTGGCCTTCTGGGACGAATCCCATGCAATAGGTCGCCAAAGGTCGCGACTGTATCGACTGCCGCGAGGCCTCGCGACTGTATCGACTGTATTGCGACTGCACACGCCAGAAACTGCATTCGCGAATTGGTGAATTTTCCTGGATGCAATTCGTGATTTTGTCGAATTTCTTGATTTGTTGTTTTGTCGAATACAGCGGGCGTCGTGCATTGTCATGGCAGTGTCATAGCAGTGTCGGCATCATCGAAATTCTCAAGCTCCTGGCTTCGACCTGAACCTCTGCTTTTTATGTTTCAAGACCAAAGCAAATTACCTTACCTTACTTAAACAACCAAACCGCGAATGATAGAGCGGAATGATGACACTGTCACAGTCGGTCATGGTCATGGTTCAGTCAGCGTTCACTGTTTGGATTCTTTGTAATAAAATATAAATGAATGATGAGATGATCGAACGATCAGATTTCAGATGGCCTACAGGCCTAGCGGAGATCTCAAAATTGAGATCGACCAAGCCTAGTATCCTATCCCGGCGGAAGTACCGGCGACTGAAACCCGTTGCAAAGCGCACTCCTCACCAGAACGCAAGCGGAGCTCAAAAAGCAACCCGCATGGACAGTTTTTTTGGAGCCGGGGCAAAGGCTGCTGCAGACCTGGGCGCGGGCCGCAGTCGGTGCAGTCAGACCCAAAGGCGCACACGCTCGATGCTGAGCCGTCTCCGCCGTCCTCGCACTTCCCGTTGCCGCTGTACTGACACTCGTCGGAGCAATTGCGAGCTGCGCGGGCGGAGATTCGTTTCGAAACACACCCCCCATGAAAATTCAGCAACTGCGGAGCACATTTCCAGGTGCACGCCTCGTGCGCTTCCGGTGTCACACTATATCGCACGGCTTCGAGCGCTGCAGTCCCCCCTTGATAACGCATACCCCCGCCCCTCCGCCAGCCTTCCGCTCACCACATACCCCCGCCCCTGCGCCAGCCTTCCCTCGCCATACCCGCCCCTCCGCCCGCCTTCCGCTCACCACATAACCCTGCCCCTCCGCCAGCCTTCTGCTCACCACATACCCCCGCCCCTCCGCCCGCCTTCCGCTCACCACATACCCCCGCCCCTCCGCCAGCCTTCCGCTCACCACATACCCCCGCCCCTCCGCCAGCCTTCCGCTCACCACATACCCCCGCCCTCCGCCCGCCTTCTGCTCACCACATACCCCCGCCCCTCCGCCCGTGCTGGTGCGATGGACGTGTGGGACAGCTGTGACTTGGTCATATCTCTCAGCTTTGGGTCAAAAAGGTTGACACCAGGGGCTGCAGAGACATCCGAGTAAGGGTTTGCCCGTCCTGCTTGAGGAAAAAGCATCGCAGGTGACAATCCAGGTCGGAGATCGATGGGGAGAGCACAGACAGGGAACGCATTTTGGCGAATTTCCATCTCAGCGCTGCTAGCTCGTGGCGCGGCGGCGCAAGGTAAGGCCCCACCTTGTCGAGGCTGGCAATCGGCGCAGTCCGTCGAGAAGAGGCAAGTATCCTTCCCGGCAGGCGTTCCAGGTCCGCCGTCATTACAAACACCGTCGTTGTCGGCCTCACACTCGTGAGAGCAGTAGTTGGCTGTTGGGCAAACACCGCTCCAGGTCATCAGTCCATCCGTCAACAATCAACGGCTTGCTCGGCAACTCAAGGAATGGCTCCAGAAAACAGTAAGAACATCGGAAACGAGGACAGGCTTCCCAGGACACCCTCGAGCAACCCCCATACCCCCATAACCCCATACCCCAGACTTGTAAGGAGGCACTCCACAGACTGTCAGGCACCGCTGAATATACTCATGATGTGCAACAAAGAGATGGCCCAAGGCACAGGTTGAGTAAGGGCCGCCACACTTATGCAGAGGCAGTCGAAGTTGACGCAATGCCCAGGGCTGTTCTCTTCCGCTCTCCAGCTCAGATGCTGGAAGTTGGAGTCGTAGACACAGCCGTAAGGGATGTCTCCCGTATAAGAGTCCAAGTCGGTCCAAGTATACACCAAGCCTAGGGTATTTGCAGCGTTTTCGCACGTGGCGCGGGAATGTATGCTCCCGAACGCAAGATCTGTGCAGGAGCCAGAGTATGACACCCGCTGGAAGCCGCCTGAAACATTTTCACACAGAGGAACAAGTCATGGCAATCGCGTGCCCCAATGAGGCAAAAAAAAGTCTGCGACGGTGTCGAAAGGGTTCGTGAACAACCTGGACCCCCGCAGGCCTATGCCCGCCACGTCAGACCCCCGCAGGCCTATGCCCACCACGTCAGACCCCCGCAGGCCTATGCCCGCCACGTCAGACCCCCGCAGGCATATGCCCGCCACGTCAGACCCCCGCAGGCCTATGCCCGCCATGTCAGACGCCCGCAGGCCTATGCCCGCCACGTCAGACCCCCGCAGGCCTATGCCCGCCACGTAAGACCTTCTTTGTGCACGCGACACAGCTTCACTGAAGCTCATCTGGTGCTCTTCCCGCCACGTCAAACCTTCCCTGTGGAAACGACGCGGCGAGCGAGCGACCTGGGCCTTCCTTGCAGGCACGGCACTGCTTGAGCGGAGACCGTCTGGTGTCTTCACTTTAGGACTACGCCGCAAACTTTTTTGTGGCGGCTGTCACCTTTAATTCTATGGACCAACGGTGTGAGGGCAGGCAAACTCTTTGCGACTGGGAGGAGATGTAGCAATTCGATGGTCAACACGAAATCAAAACAAGCCTTCAAGCAAGGCGTGGCTGAAGCGAACGATGAACATACGCGCAGAGGGCTCGACAAGATTCCCTCTAATATGTGTTTCACTTAACATTTTGAGTGAGGCGAGAGTAACTCACCCGAACCACGGAAACCGCAATCGGCGCAGTCCGTGCCATATGAGCACACCGACCAGGTTGAGCCTGGGCCACCATCATCGCACTCGCCGTCCCTGGCATAAGTGCAGGTATCTGAGCAGTCCGCCTGTGCGGTGGTAGGCGGCGGGGGAGATGGCGGGGGTGGTTCCAGGTCTGCACGGTCCCCACAGTCAGCGCAGTCCGTACCGTATGTACACAGGCTGTAGGCAGCGCCTGACCCTCCGTCATCGCACGCTTCGTCGTGCGCATATATACAGTCGTTTGTACAAGTCGCGGATTCTCCTGATTCCGTTTTTTGATTCAGTTGGCGGCGACTGGAAAGCTTATCGACCTTCGAACGATGACCGCAGTCCGAGCAGTCCGTTCCCAGAACGCACAAGGAGGAGCTCGAGAGAGGACCGCCATCGTCACATCGACCATTGTTAACCTCGGGGCACAGGTCCGAACACAGGATGCCCACTGCCTCCAACGTCGGGGTGCTCGCACACAACTGTCACACCACAATCTCCGTAAGAGTGATGGCGTGGAGCGTCGAAAAGAGGACACGCGTAAGTGACATTCGAACCGAAGCGAGGGGAGAAAGGAATGAGGTTTGAGTTCGCATACCGCTGCAATAAAAAACAGTATATATATATATAACATGCCGCGAGCCACCTGGAAGCGTTCAGGTATCCCGTCGTTCATATCGACAGCTCGCAAATAGGACACTCTTGAATTATAAAGCAGTTGCTATAGAGATCTTGCGGACATTGGTTCTCAAGAGATAATCAAACTAGGCGCCAAAGGCATTTTTATGCGTTTTTCCAGCTTGATTAGTCGGTGCACAGCTCGCAAATAGGACACTCTTGAATTAAGCAGTTGCTATAGAGATCTTGCGGACATTGGTTCTCAAGAGATAATCAAACTAGGCGCCAAAGGCATTTTCATGCGCTTTTCCAGCTTGATTATTCGGTGCACAGCTTTGGCAATATCGTCGAGTTCTGCCTCCAGGTCCAGCGGAGCTTTCTTTCTGCACTTGTCTCGAGCTCTTCAACGGATGCGGGTTCGACATCTGCGTTGCAGTTTACATATCAAACCCAAGCCCCGAGGCACCCTGTCGATATTCAGAGACGAATACTGTGCGAAAATCATTCGCGTATTATGTTTAATGAAAGCAAGTTTACATTGAAATACTTTGAGCCGTATGTGGGAATGTAAAGCGCGTTTACCACTCGAGGGATGAGGTATTGCTATTCATGTTTTTTTCCTCCCGTCCGAGCCGGTTGAGACTTGAGTTCGTTTACCACTCGACTGTTCTCTCGTCTCACGTCCAAGACATGGGGATAGGGTACATAGTACATAGGCGCCTATACCACACAGGGGGAATTCCGCGTAAACCGGAAATTCCCTGGGCCGAAGCCCAGAAGAAAAAAATCGATGAGGAAAAGGGGAAAGAGAGGGGGGGACGGGGGGGAAAGGGAAAGAGGGAAAAGGGGGGAGGAAAAGGGGAGGGAAAGGGGAAAGGCTGCCCACGCTTTGACCCACAGAGGAGCCAGCACATCACATTGAAATCAAGGAACATATCAACC
>LGRX02021664.1:0-11304 GCA_001247695.2 Cymbomonas tetramitiformis
TATTTATATACAATACACTCGAGCTTCAATTGATATAATATGCATACAGCATACACTGTGTCGTGTACAGCCTACGATTTGGGCGTATTAATGGGCCCATTAATGATTTGCATGCCTCGAAAACCTACATGTTATCATTGTCCAAATTACAGGTGTCTTTCGGGCTGAGTAGATAGGGGGTAACAGAGGCTCCGCCCCCGGACCCCCTCCGGAATTATATTATTAACGCAGTCATTTATGGGTGACCTTACTCATTTCTACCGCACGCTGGGTACGTTTTAATTTTTATTTACAATACACTCGGGCTTCAATTCATATAATATGGATACAGCATACTTCTCTATTTATGGTTTGTATTGAATAGCAGCCGGCAGAAATGCTATAAAACGAATGATTAGGCTACTACTTTTATGTCCCGATCCGCCAACGATCGACCTTTGGTCTTAAAATAGAAATATAGTGATTACTGTTTTTAACGATGCCACAATGCATCCATATAAATATGGAAATCTAAGTTGGGGCAGACGCAAAAGATTTCTATGCCACGTGTATGGATAGCATTTGTCAGGGTCATGACCGATGACATATGTGTCATACATGTCATACGTGTCATACCTGTCAGACATGTCATACCATGTCATGTCATGTCAGTCGGTCGCGTCATATATTTATGACAGTCGACAGTATGGTCGACCATGACTGTACATGTCGAGTCGCGTCATATATTGATATGACATTCGTCAGTACGGTCGACGATGACTGTACATGTCGCCAGATGATAATGTCATATTATCAGGCATCCCTGTCATCGAGAGTTCGTAAGTCGAACTCGATGATGGCAAAGCAAAGATACATCTTGAATAACAATCAAGAACCATCTTGGCTTTTAGCATGCGCGGAACTCGCATGCGCAGCATGAACGAACTAGTCGTTTCCACAATGCTGGTCGTTCAACCTACGTCTCGGGTTCACAACCCAATGGCGGTACCATCTAAGATGATGGGAGACGTATGGTACTTAAGTGAGGAAGCGTTGTGCTTCAGCAGATCCTCTTACAGAGACTGCACTCACAAACCCGCTCATCCGTACACTCGCATTGCTGTCCAACTTTGCGGTGTTTCTTTTGTATATTGATAATATATTCACGGCGCTTGTATCTACAGCCGTATCAGCGGTATTCTAAAAGTCGTCAAGGCACGATACTCGAGAACTCAAGTGGGTGCAGTGATAGACGTAGCCTATTTAATATTGTTCGCAGGTTGCAGGAGGCGCACATACGACAGCGCTCGCATAAAATTGAATATCTGCAGCCCGAATAATATACGTTCGCATATCGACAGCGCAGAAATTGCGCGAGAAGATTTTCCGCAGCGCACTCACAGAAACAGCTGATCGCACATATACGCGATAAGGTGTGCATATGACATATATCGGCGCAGCAACGAAATGTACACGATAAATGGTTCGCGGATATATGCATGTTCGCAGATGCGATAAATCATCGGCAAAATCGTTTCCGCGCGGAAAATCATCAGCGCAGTATCGCAATTTTCATGATTGCGCTGAATTGCTTTTTGTACGGCCTCATATATGTTGATGCGCGATGATCACTAAATTGCAGATGGCAGCATGCGCGATGGTCGCATACTGCGCGATGGTCACATATTTTGCAGAAGTTGATCGCAGCATGCGCGCGCTTGCAAGAATCACGTTCGAAAATTGTCCAGAATGATATATGACATAGTGGTCATCGACAGAATCTTGATTTGTATACATGTCAGCGCTCGTATCATGTGCTGATGAATGGCGACGACAATTCATACTTTTCATCAGCAGCGCGCTCGCATTTGTATATAACGTACATCAGCGATATTTGCAAATCATCTCTACGCACTATTTACAATCACTGCGTGCAATGATTTATGGCCTGTCAGCATAATATATACCTTTCATGATTTCATAAGATGCGAGGAATGCTCGATTTTAGCACGTACAGTTTTAATGTGTCTACATGCAGTGAAAAGCACACATGTGTACGCGCGATGAAATCATATGCAGAATGATTGTATATATGCAGGAATACTGGGAGCACATGATCGTTATGCTGTGGATACATACTGCTGTGAATGCATTATTATCATATTGCAGCAGATTCCAATGTTCTGATGACCACACAAATACTTTTTGATCATCAGCATCATACTTATCAGCACACACATACACTCATTTCACTTACAGCAATCATCAATATACAGTGCATATACTTCTATATCATGCACACATCTTATGCTGAATGATTGCAATGTTGTGAATGGTACATACTTTATCATACTGTACAGCTTGATCACGATAACAGCTGTAGTATATAGAGCACAAGCATATTGCAGTGAATGCTAGTCTATATTCTAATCCATGTTGCAAAGGGTGCCTGACAGTAATCTCAACACCATAATTAGTTTGTCGTGCCCTGGTGGAGCCGAGATGCTCTCCAGGTAACATGTACATTCTATGGTGGATTACTTGAAGGAATGCTCACCTGAGCTTCATGTAAAATCTATCAGCAACTCATTTCGTAATGAGATTATCATGGAATTACAACAATCCCTAAACTATATATATCATGTTAGATGTAATCAGTACGTGGTATGCTGACAATCTGCATGATAGGTTGTTAGGATATTGTGATATCCATAAAGATCTTGCAAAGTGTGTGTAAGTAAACACACACACACACACTAGTACTAATCAGCAGTACTATACACTGCACAAACACTAGCATTCATTATACATGTTGACAATACACTGACTCCAAGTGTAATGATCAAGTATTGTATCAATACATAATACATAGATACCATCCAGCAAACACATGTGCGTGCTGGATGTCAAGTGATGGCGATAGATATGGGACAGGATCAAATAACATGCTGAAGGGCTGGATGGAGATATCTCCAGACCCGAAGGCAGTATACAGTGCTCAAATAACAGCTGGTCACTGTTGAGCACTGTCCATGCGTCTCATCTCACATATCATCGCTGTAGCAACTACAAAGACTACTCTGCATATTGACAATTGAATCAGACTTGATCAGATCAATATTGCATGTAACTCTCAGATCAGCTTACATGATATCTGACATAGTTATTAAGGACAAAACACACACATAAATATGCTGTGTGAAGTTGCTGTGATTGTATCCAGCAAAAGTCCAGATTTGTTCTAGATAAGATATATCACTTTGATAAATCTTAAGAGCACAGACCTATGCTCAGAACAAATCATAGGTTGATATATATCACTAAAGTGGGTGTTTCCACTTAAGTTGATAAATCCATATATAATCAGATAAGTACATTTGTTGTACATGGGTTTGAATCAGTAAAACCCAGAATGCTATCAACCATGAATGTTGATATATAGCACAACTCACTTATTTGCTATGAAATTTGTCATATGCAAAAGTGAAGTTCATTACAGCGATTCTGTACTTATATTCCACATATACACTGAGATATGACATCGAAGATAGCTAAAAAAAAAAGCTATAAAATGGGTAAAAATGCTCCACGCATGATTTCAAAATGAAAAATGTGTGCCCATTTTATATGAAATTATGATTTTATACCTATTAAGGTATCAGGAAATCATAATGACATATGTCATATCTCATGTAACACCCTAGATATTAGGTATGTAATATATAGGGGTAGACATATCGCTGTAACGATAAATCGCTCAAAATGCTGTACGTGAAACACATTTTGAAAATTTCGGATTGATTTTTTTTGCTGAAATGAATATTTATATATCAAATAACAATCCCTGAGCACACAAGCATGTGTAACGCCCTGTAACAACCCTAAAATTAAAAGTGTGTGACAGGGGGTGTAACGTACCTCCTGCAAACCACCTTATGTTCATGTAAATATTAAATGCAGTTTTGCTTAAAAATCTTTGCAAAAACATTATACTGCTTATGTTTTTACATGTATTAGGGTTACTGATATCATGTAACACCCTAATCACTGTATTGGGTAATAGGGCCACTGTAACCACACATGCCCAAAAATGCCGCTGTTATTTCGAAAAACTTCGTTTTTTTGGCATTATTATATCATGCTAAATCATCACAGACATGATAATACTGAGGGCAACAACCCAAGAACTGTAGGGCAACAACCCAAAAACTGCAGGACTACAACCCAAGAACTGTAGGGCTGCAACCCTAAAACTGAAACAGATACTTCCTATAGGAATGCATGCTGTATGAAATAAAAGGCAATTGACAACTGCCTATGCATTTCACACTTCCTCAAGGGGGGAAGAAGGTGGATAGGATTGCACATATCCATTTTATATTCCGATCTGATGATTTCTGATGGATTGCTTTTAATAAAACCACTGCATCCACAAGTAACGTTGAAATCTGTACAACGTTAAATCCACCATCACTGATAAAGTGTAAACTCGGATGGGAAACTATATTCCAATGACTATAAGTTGACTCTTGCTCAGCATTTACATTCTCGAGTAAGTTTGGAATGCTGAACTATATACATAACATATAACCTGATACCATGCTTAATTGCATTTTCTGGATCAGAAGATGATAGTTATATAATGTATATATGTATATATATATGTCCCACCTGATACGCTTTGGCACTATAGCCGTACATAAGAGTGGGAAGGACAAGTGTATCGCTGTAAGACTGGATGATATAGTTCCAGTGCTGAAAGCAGAATGTGGCACCAGAATAACAGCTGATAACTGTTGGGAGACCACCATTCAAGACCTTCCGAGCATAACTCCCTTGTCCTGAGATGCAAGTGAATTGTTCATAATATATTGACATCACATAAAAGCATTCTGATAAAAACCCTATATATCCATGTGAGTTGTCATTACTACAAATACATAGGTTTTGAATCGTCGAAATGAGTATAACTCCGATGTATTCATTAGTACAGAATAGCTGTTGAGATTATTCCTCCGGCTGGATTGCAATCATTCACAATCCCTGTACATTCCGGTGACAAAATATTGCACTGGACTGATCACCACATTTGATATAATCTGTGATATATAAGTCATCAGAGAAAGCATTGCAATCAGCACAATGCTGTCTAAGACTCACAAAGATGAGTAACATATATTCTCAGGTGTAATAAATGGAGGCACTGTATTGTGACCTGCGCTAAGATCATGTATGCATGGACACAACATGACTCGTGCCAATGACGTGGACATATTTTATGCCACGACATTACATCTGAAATTAATAAATCACTCGGAGAGAAGGTGTTGACATCAGTATAGCACCATTATACATATAGTCATGAGGATTTTAAAGAAGACATAGTCTCTCCGATATTGACAAACATGGTACATATATATATATATATCCATGCTCTCTGATCATACATTGATATCCCACAGCATACGATGATGGTAATAGCAAGCCACTTCGCCGCTAGAGGGTAGTGTTGTATATATATACAGCACATGCTTGGGCACTATATGACCCACGCTAAATGACGTGGATTTGGGCTGCATCCCAATAACTGCAATGCACCTTAAGTGCAATGGGCTGCAACCCGAGAACTGCTATCCAGCTTCATAGAAAGCTTCCACGTCTTCATATAAAGGTCGGACCTCTGTTGTATTTGAACGGCGCTTGACAACCGCCTAGCAATGCACTTCCTTGAGGGGGGAAGATGGTAAGCTAGAAATACAACTAAAAACCAAATAACAATAAAGACAAATAATAAAACAAGTAAGTTGCATCATTGTTTTTGTTTTGGTAAGCCTGACTGTATACAGTCAAACCATGCAGAACTCCATGAAGTTGACACATACATCAGCCATGACATACATATGAGCTTGATTTTGAAGACCTAAGACATTGTATACATCTGATCTAGCATGTATCCAGATTAGAATTGTATATTGACACGGCGCAAGCACTATAGCCTCTGCCACCGATGATCATTGAAAAGGGCAACCATTCCTGATATTTCATACACATCATCTAATTGTATCATTAAAGGTGTCAAGAGTACTCAATGCAATATGCAGGCTACAGCCTGAGTACAACACCTAGATAGGTCAAAGCCACTGAGCTGACCAATGCAGCATAAATGCTAGTTGTCTTGAAGGCTATACAATAAGCCTATTGCCCTTATGTCTTGATATGTATCCGTGTATTGGCATCTCTTTGAGGTAATTATACCTACTGAATGAGCCATACCAACCATCTTGTCTTCACTGATCATTACATATCTGATCATTTCGCCATTGAGCAATGCCTATTCTGTGAGATTATATATCACGAGGCATTTCATTAAGTGCACATTAAACAATTGTAGTGCAACAAAGGTCATCAGCTCTTCATCTACCAAAAGGTTGAGTTGTTGTCAATTGGTTTTTCAGACACCATTTCTCAGAGGTCTATTCATCATGAAAGACAGAGTCTGTGCAATCATGGCTATTCAGCCTCCGACATAGCTGACATAGCTATTTAGCTTATGACCCAACCGTTGTTAAGCAGCCTCCACGCTATATGTCTAAAAAAATAGCAAGCAATCTCTTCGGTCATTCTTGGGCATAGAGCAACCAAGCACAGCCAATCCAGGATGTTTTTCCCCGAAACTCTTCAAGAGTTATTCATGTTTTTCATGTGTCATATGAAAACAGCTATTATACCGCCCTATGATGGGAGTCATCTCCTTAAAAAGGGAAGTGGTTATGCTGTAAAGTTGACCAATCTGATCATCATAAAAATGACAGATTTGAAAAAAATCTATTGAAAATGACTATTCCTTAAGATAAGGTATTGCACCTAAGGGAATAAAGGTTTCATCCTCTGAAATAGGAAAGGAGTTTTTCATTGACTCTAGTTCCTGAATCCAGAATCACATAGAAAATATATTCTATCCTGTACATATACAAATACATTAAATTCAGATTCTGGGCATACAAGTGGATTTGAATGCACTCAGGTATGTACTGAGTTGCAACTGTCCAAAGTTTTCATTCTGACATCACTATCTTATTTATGGAATAGCATATAATGGTATAAACCATCCACATATAGATTGACATCATACTTGTAATTCATATCATTCTGGCACATAAGACACGCATGCTTCATTGAGGAATCATGACTCTCTGAAAATTCATTCTGGAATATTTAAGAATTTTGTTGCCTCGACCATTAGGCCACGAAGTCTTGGGAAAAGCCAGACTACCGCAATCTGCAGCTGGTTTCCAAGCGCAGTTCATCCTCATTCTGGAAAGTGACAGAAATTTTATAGTCATCAACAAGTCACAATTCTATCGGATTGAAATGACACATCCATCATTCATACTTCTTTACCATAAAGTCTCTGAATAGTGTTTGCCCAAAAATAATGGGCACCATTGAGATAAGTGATCATGTGTTGGAAAATGTACACATATCACTGGACAATGCCATGTTCTATTCATAATGAATGACATGTCAGCCATCCATCAACTATGAAAATACAACTCGTAGTAAGTAGTTGTCATTACGGACACTTCTTGATTGACTCTCCATTAGCTTCGATACCAAAGTTAACTTCGGTACCATCACTGATTTCCTTGTTCATCATGACAATCATTTTCTAGAACCATTGTCTAAGTTGGGTACACTATAGTGACCCTGAAATGACAAAGTATTTGGGCTGCAACCCAACGACTGCATTTGACATCATCTGGCATTTGCCACATTCAAAAACGTCAGGCATATTGCCAATGTGACGTAGAGAGAATCAATGTTCAGATTGACATTGTTACCTCTAAAACATTCGATGAGTAATCTCAGTCTCATTCTCTATCAAACCATTTTTCACATAACATAATGATTGAATAACATCCTCCATCACGATCTGATTGGTTTGATACATCTCTTTTTTGAAAAGGGGAGGAAGCGTATGAATTTAGATTCATTCATTTTTCATACAGCTGCCACAAATTGATTTACATCATTGTGATTTAGCTTGGAAAATTAAAGATCTCATCAAAAGTCCCAGCATCTGTGTATAGCAGCCATAACGTTGATGACACGGTACATCATGCCGATTGAAACATCAAATGAAGTCTTATTTGACTTATTGACACATCAAGTTCATTATGAAGAAATCATAGATGCATATTTCTCCGGCTCTATCATATTATATGAAAGGCACTGACATAGGAGAAAGATGGTTTTTCAAATGTGAATAAGCTATATTGTAAGCTTCAACCATCACTTTGACGTCAACAACCTGAGATGCTGATTGTCGAAATTCAAGAGTTGAAGGATTTGATGAATCAACCTTGATACATGTGTTTTGATTAATGAATTGTCGATCCATGGTTTCTCCCCAAATCTTAAGAAGCTGGCACACAAGTTGTTGCCAATGTCTTAAGGAAAGCATCTGAGCAAAGGATTGCCAGTTGTGCCATCAGGCATCGAATTCCATAACAGCAAAGCCGAGTGAGTAAATCCGCCACTCTAGCTATTTGCCGTCATTCCTTCCAGGTTCATGACAAGAGACAATTCATCAAAGTCATACACCAATGCATAATTCACATGCATGGTTGCACAGTTTGTATCCGAATGCCATCCCATCAAAGTTAAGCATCTAGACAGCAACTCTGGCCAACCAAAAGCCTTCCTGTCTTCGGATATCTTGAGCATTCTCATTTCCAGCTCCATTATGGACTAGGAAGCATCATGACTGTGCCTCGCCAGGACGCTAATCCTCAAAGCCGCACACTTGAAACGAGCCTTATGAAACAGTGATCTTTGGCTTGTGGGGCGTCAACCCCTTATCAAATCCTGAACACTTGTTAACACCTGGATAAATTTATCATGATGCAACTTAAGTGGGATTATAAGTTCCACATAATCATATTGTCTACGTATGCTGAAGGCATAACTGCCGCATCTGCTCAATAGGTCGCAGCTTCTATAACATTGTGGCTTCTGAGTCAAAAGCTGATAGCCGATGACTTTTGCCAATTAATTGCCGACCGAATAATAATCAGGCCGTGGAAACATGTACCCAAGAGGTTTTCATCCATCGGTCACATATATATCAGGGCTGCATCCCAAGAACTGCAGGGCTGCATCCCAAGAACTGCAGGGCTGCATCCCAAGAACTGCAGGGCTGCATCCCAAGGGCTGCGATGCACCTTCGGTGCAATGGGCTGCAACCCAAGAACTGCAGGGATATATCCCTAACATTTTTTACCCTGCATCAAATTGATATGACAGGAGCAGGAATTGATCCTTCCTTGCTGAGGTGTAGTGAGCCTTGTACAAATCATACCCTTACACAGATACGCATATGCGGGTACCAATATCTGTGAAAAACTGCTAATGCTACCTTTGCCAAGACCGTGGTTTGTCATCGGATTCTGTGGCCAGTCATCCGAGCTACCGGAGACATCGACTGAGGTAGACGGAGTTGTGATCCTAAGTTGTGCTTGACAAACATGACTAAAGAAATTTCACATTAGTACGTGACGAATCCATTCTCACTCATCGCGATAGATGTTCGTCAAAGCGCGCGTACCGGACCAAATATTAAGGAGATGAGCAGACCGGGTGAAGGCTTATAAGTCCGATCCCGTTAAGCAGGGCCACTCCGTTTGCATTAAAATAAGCCCCAAAAATCGGGCTCCCCATTGCCGCCTGTGAACCTCCATAGTAGCTTCAGGAGGGGAGGAAGGGTTGGGTGCACTATATATAACTGTGGAAACATGTACCCAAGGGTTTTCGTCGATCAGTCATATATATAAGGCCGAGAATCGTGCGATTATAAATCGTTAAATCGTGGGATCATCGTTCGCTAAAGCGACGACGGCTAGCGCAAATAATCCGTAACGTATACTTCGGATGCTTTGAATCGTCACTCTGACGCACGATACGTATGGATCAATCAGTAATCCAGCGTCAATCTTCATCACGAAACGCAATTCATTGAACCTTGAAACGTCACTCTGAAATACGATACGATTTCCAGAAAGGTGGGCTACATCCTAAGAACTGTAAGGTGAGGGACTAAAGTGGACTCAGTTCCCCCCAATAACCTAAAAACACCATGAGGGACGCCTCAAATCGGTGTAAGAAGACTGGTACCAGCAAGAAGCGACAACGACAAAGACATCATAGACATATACAAAGGTATGCCCGTTGTGAGGTCACAACTCTTTTAAGAGGGGAGATCTGTCAGGGTCATGACCGATGACATATGTGTCATACATGTCATACGTGTCATACCTGTCAGACATGTCATACCATGTCATGTCATGTCAGTCGGTCGCGTCATATATTTATGACAGTCGACAGTATGGTCGACCATGACTGTACATGTCGAGTCGCGTCATATATTGATATGACATTCGTCAGTACGGTCGACGATGACTGTACATGTCGCCAGATGATAATGTCATATTATCAGGCATCCCTGTCATCGAGAGTTCGTAAGTCGAACTCGATGATGGCAAAGCAAAGATACATCTTGAATAACAATCAAGAACCATCTTGGCTTTTAGCATGCGCGGAACTCGCATGCGCAGCATGAACGAACTAGTCGTTTCCACAATGCTGGTCGTTCAACCTACGTCTCGGGTTCACAACCCAATGGCGGTACCATCTAAGATGATGGGAGACGTATGGTACTTAAGTGAGGAAGCGTTGTGCTTCAGCAGATCCTCTTACAGAGACTGCACTCACAAACCCGCTCATCCGTACACTCGCATTGCTGTCCAACTTTGCGGTGTTTCTTTTGTATATTGATAATATATTCACGGCGCTTGTATCTACAGCCGTATCAGTGGTATTCTCTGTTTCTGAATTCTCGGTCCATTTTGTTGCGCAATATCTATTTACAAGATCGCTTCCGGCGTAAGGGTTATTGACAGCACACTGTTCAATGGTCACAACGGCATTGTTCACTGTTCACGACACTTGAACGACTTAAGCATAACGTTGCGTGCTTTTTGATATAAATCAAATAATCAATTTATTCCTGTTTATATTTTTCATTATCCACTGAATGCCATGAATGAGGACCTAATTTTTATTTACAATACGCTCGTACTTCAATTGATATAATATGGATACAGCATACGCTGTCGTGTACAACCTACGATTTGGGCGTCAACTTGTTGCACTGTTAAAGGGGCTGAATTTTCTGAATCCGTTCAAGCAATCCTGGTATTGCCAAGAATGAGGACCTAATTTATATAGGGGGTACGTGAACGTACAGGTGGGGAAAAAATAAACCCC
>LGRX02021676.1:0-25846 GCA_001247695.2 Cymbomonas tetramitiformis
CCCTTGACATGCCTCGGCGCCAGCTCGCATCATCTCCACCCTAGGACACCGCACCTTTGGCATGCCTTGCTCGCGGAGTCGATGAAGCACAACCGGCTTGACTGACCCTCGCAAGCCCAGCCGCCAGATGCGTGGAGCGGCAAACTGTGGTATCACCACAGCCATGGTTCTGTGCAGCTTGGCCGAAATCAAGCAAGCCAATGACAGTGATCGAAGCGGGCACATGGCTGACACGGGTGTAGGGGGGGTGTAGGGGGGTCGAAGCAAATTCTTTTGTGTGAGAATAGATCTCGCGGTGTCGAATTTGAAAGACGGTAGGGCACCTCAGCAGCCTGAGTGGGAGTGATGAATGGACGAAAAGGGCAGGGGCCAGGACGGCAGAGTGGGAGCTAGGCGGGCAAACCTCGGTGCAGCACGGGCCCGCAGAAGGTGAACGTGGGGAGCTTGGAGACGGGCTTCTGCACGAACTGAGCAAGGTCCTCCTCGTGTAACATCGGCGCAAACTGCGGGAAATGCTCCTGGAAGAGCGCCTTGGCCTCTGACACGCTAGCGAGCTCAGTTACGCGAGTATCCTCCGGCCGGAAGAGCACCACCGCGATCATGGCGCCCTCCTTCGTCGGCAGCGCGTCCAGGTTCAGACCGGACTTGGTTCTAATAGCCGTGCGCCCGCGGCCCCTAGTCAGGAGCGCTCGGCGATTGTGGAAGTGGTGAGAAGCAATTTGTCATGCCTTGACAGCATTGAAGGAAGTTCTCTAGGTTTGTATAGAAATAGACTGCATTGAAGGAAGTTCTCTAGGCTTGCTGTGACAAGCCAACCAAATCCTGAAACGTGAGTCCACATCACCACTGACTTCAGGAGCCAGCGCCAGGTATAACGGATGCATGCTTCTTAGGGAGCATGCTCTAAGATTCGAATATCACAGTTTGCTAAGTGCGCCTCTCAAGCACCGCCCACCATTGGTAAACGTGACTTGCAGACGGCGTTTCGTCATCGAGCTTGACCCAGAAAAGGTCGCATGCTCAAGTTGACGAAGATATCGAAGCTTGTGATAGATGACCACCAATGAGAATGACAGGCGAGATGGAGCCTCAAGGGTGATGCACCTGGCAGAGTAGTTCAGGTCACCGCGCCATCCCTTCGGCAAATGCAGCGGGAGGGTTTTGTACACGCGCACATTGTCGTCATCGTAGCGCTTCACCTTGAACTTTGCCTGCGGAACGGTATTTAGGGGTTTTTCAGGGTTTAGCCTGCAACTGCTGACTCTGAGGATTAACACCGGCCAATGCGCGCAGCAGCCCCTCACCTGCTGACTCTGAGCATCCGACTCCATGGTGTTCCTGATTCTAGCTCCAGCGCCGTCTGCTCCGACCACAAATGGAGCCAAGGCCTCGACAGTCTGCTCCACACCGCTCCACCCATCCCCTAAATTCTTCTTATCTCTTTGTGCTTCCACCAGCCACAAATGTAGCCATAGACGAAGCAAGCTGCTCCGCCCCCATGCCCGTGTTCTGTCACTCCACCTTCAGTCGCTGCCTCGGGCATGGCACTATGATCGCTGCTTGCTCCTGTTTATTATCTCTCTTTTGGTGGGATCCGGTACTCAGCCTCACATGCATCCTCTCTCTGCGCCTGTCGTGCAATCGGCCATGCTACATGTCGCGTCGAATTGTCCCTGGCAATAAACGCCCTCGCGCGTGATCCCGTGCCCTCTTATAATCTCGGTGCCATCCCTCCCCTCCTCCCCGTCTTGCATTTAGCATTACTCGATACACGCCCCAGCTTCTGCACGAGGTTTCTCGTAGGCGGGCAGCGCATGGAACGCAAAGGCTGGTGTGCCTGCCACCCGCTCCCTGCCTTGGATATCGCGGTCAGTGCCTTCTAAGTCCTGCGAATGTGCAACCATTAACGAGCACTGAATCCAGCCATATTCACTCACGAGGGAAGGAGTTCGGTTTCACAGCATAATGGAGCTCAGCGGTTCATTGAGTAATTTTTCGACACCTTGATAGCGCCATGCACGCCCTCTGTCTCGAACGTTGTCTTCACAAACTCGTTCTTGCCCACTATCACCCACTCTGCAGCGGTACATTCGCAGTTGAAGACAATCTCGGTGATCTGGTCCGTGTACCTGGCAGCCCTCAACCGCCGCCCACGTGGCGCAACTGTAGTGTTCTGCTTGGCCACATCATGGCCGGGCACAACTTGACTGTGCGAGCGAACAGGCCGGTGTGGAACAGGCGAGGTGTGACGCAAGCATGAGTTGTCGCTTTGGTAGGCTCCGTACATGCAACCACCATGGGGTACGCAGTTGATCGGAATACGAGAGAATGGGCGGGCGGGGAGGGAATGACTTGGATTGTGCATGCCTTGGTATGAGGGCGCACCTTTCCTCGATCTCCTGAAGCAGGCAGCTCGTCAAGCGATCTCGAGAGATAATCCTGCCACTCCCCACCTTCTGCCTGCATCAGATCCTCGCCTAGCAGTCCTGGAGACGGGATCACCATTGACACACACACAGAAGTGGAAGCTGCTGTCCATACAATGCCAACGAGGAGCGCCACTCACAGGGGTGTGTAGCCCTTGTTTTTGAGAATGACGCCGGGGCGAGGAGGAGTGCCACTCACAGGGGTGTGTAGCCTTTGTTTTTGAAGATTCGTTCATTAGCTTTGTCGCTGCCCGGATTCCAGTCCATGCGCCCGGCAGTCACTGCACAGTACCTGCAGAATGGATGCCATACACATGGCCGTGTCAGCATGTGTACACCAGGAGTTGGGTGGCATACATTCTGCCACGTCATATGATGCAGACAGGAGGGTGGATCACACACATATCGCCAAGTCCCTGCTGATTGGAGGTGGCACCATAACAAAATCGAGACGCAGAGCGCAAAGCTGATACATACAACTGCCAGGCAATGCCGAAAGCGTGGTCACATTCAGGCTTTCCTCGTAACCAAGCTCAATTCGTACCTTGCACAGTGCTGTGATAAAGACATACGCTGAATGCCACGTAAGGTGTAAAGATATGACTCGATAAGATATAGACACGACTAGCCCTTCAACACCGAGTTCCAAGGAAAATGTTGGTTTAGCGCCCAAGAGCGCTACAGAGGCACCATATGCAAAATAGCGTTAGTGGGGAACGCCAGGCAAGCAGAGGCTAAATAGGCACACCTTGGTAACTGGGCCCCCCTGCTGGCATTCTGCTGGATTCTTTTGATTCGAAGTGAGCACAATAGTGAAGGAGAAGGTTCGGTTCAAGGGATGGGGACACCACAGATCCTTTTGACAAACTGTTGGGCACACACCGTTCCACACGGTCGAATACGTCGAGGTTCTTCAACACGGCTTGCCCACGGCCAGTCAGCCCCATATTATACGAGCGGTACGGATCGCCCCAAGCAGCACTCTCTGGGGTTGGGGGTGGGGATAAACGCTCGTACACTCGTATGTTCCTGCATGGCGGGCAAACCGTGTTTTCCTGAAAAACCAGAAGCAGAGCCTGCTTCGGATGCAGAACGCGGAAATAATCAAGACATATAAGAAGGTCAAAACATACCCAGCCTGCCCGAACATTATCGGAACGGAAATATTTGCACAAAATCGCACCGTCATACCGCTACACGAATGACCAAAGTGTCACTTAATATAATATAATAATATAAGAAGCACAAATGTGATGAAGCTCCATAGGCGCTCGCTTATCAGGATTGCAAAATAACGTATAGTTGCCCTTGCTTGTAATACCCAGGAATCTACTCATTTACATCAAAACACAATTCAATGAGAGACCTGACCCTCAGAGGGTAGAGATCCCCCTAGAGAAGGAGGTAAATACAAATGCGAAGAATAGCGCCTCAGGTTTCACAACCCGTTGCGGTATCTGTTTTCATAAGCTCTAGTTAAGAAACGTACGTCCATCCTCTTCTTGCAAGCATGATGGCCGTCGCAAGACCCGCGGGACCACCTCCGACAATCATGGCGTTGCTTGGAGCATCGATAGGTGGCCCCTGTTACATGTCTTGCCATCAACGGGTTAGTGTACTTTGCACGAAGAATTTCGTGTGAGGAGTATGAATTCTAGTTGGTTTTGTAAACGCCTGCTTCTGAGGACAAGTGCAATTTTCTCTGTATTAGTAAAGACCCAAGTCAGGTGGTACAGAAACCACGCAGATGAATAAACTGAGCGAAGAGAGGCTTTCCAAAGCATACGACAAAGCAATGTACGCGCTGTTTACATTTCCTGTATCTACAGGTTGTACGTGCAAGAAATGAGTGTGTCAGCACCATATAAACAACTCGCTAGTTACAGTTTCACAACACAAAAGTTCGGTTGAGCTGCCCTGCCTTAGCAGTTTCCGAAGCTGATGCTGCGTTTTTCGGAATGCAAACTCTTCGTATATTCCTGTGCAATCCATGAAGGGTTAAAACAAGTAGCCACTTTGACTTTCGCTGCGCTCGTCGTCATCCGAGATAACTGGCATTGTACAAAGCAGCTGCTCTGATCAAATCGGTTCTCCGAGAAGCTAAGAGCAGAGCTAGAAGCTAAAAGCATTTACGAAGAAGAAAATGGCAGGACCTCGCGTAGGACCGCGTGATACTTGCCTGTCATAACGACGCCCGTTAACGACACTCCTGACGCAATTCGAAAATGTTTTCGAACGTACGACAGCTCTTCTGGAAGCTGAAAGCATAACTCGCTCTTTTACAGCGGGAATACTTGTGGTCTTAGGAACATGTTTGGATAAGTAGTGTTCATGGAAGGCATTGGTCGGTAGTGGCCTAGTGAGCGACATATTTTGGGACTTCAAGTCAATGTATATGTATATCTACCCACGGTGACAAGAGATACCCAACTCAAGGAGATTTGGGTTTTAATAAACTAGAATAAACTTAAAACTAGAGAACAACGAGAAGTTTCGGCCGATAAATCTACATATTTGGGCAAGTATAAAATCAGCCTTGAAAGCATATTAGCGGATAAATGATTAAATGATTAAATATGTATAAACCTCTGCTCCTTATGATTTGGAACCGGGCCAAATTACCTTACTTACTTACTTACTTACTTACTTAATCAGCAGCAGCAAAGCGTGAATCCCAACGGGCGACACGGACAAACTTCCGATCTCACGGACGCCAGACGCTAACGATGACAGTGCCACTGCAGTCGCGTACATGTACCACGACGCCACCCACGCGTTATGGCATGGCATGTTGGGATGCAAAAAGCGAAGCACTGTCGTGCACATGATCCTACGGTCAGATGGCCTAGTGGAGATCTCTTTTTGAGATCGATCCGCCTAGTACTTAATAATACCCTCGTCTGATGTCATCAGACCACAAATTGCGTAATACAATAGAATACGGTATCGGTATCATCATAGCATTTGTCGTGAGCTCGTGAGTAAAAAAAGAAATTGCGATATTCAATTATAGGGGGTACGTGAACGTACAGGTGGGGAAAAATCCAAATTCCTCAATTCTAAATTTTGCATTGTTACCATCAAATTGTGAGTGAACGCGGAGGTGCAAAAGGAATGTTGTGAAGTATTGAATAACAAATGTTTAGAAAAGCAAGTGGCATCGGCAATGAACACAAGGGTATTATTTGGGATACTTACGGAACTAGATATTGCTATGTTGTCCAACCATATTGACACTGTTAATCTAAAGGTCAGGGTGAAAATAATTTGGAAGCATAATTGGAATGTAATGTTATCAATTAAAACAAAGTACCGAATAAAGGAATATTATAGTTGTAATCTCAAATTTAAGGGCACATTAACAACAACAAACAAGATAAATAGTCGGGACATTTGAAGCATTCACCAATTGGCATATTTAATGTCAAGGCTAGGATTTGGAAATTAAAGTTACCTTATTAAGAAAATACTCTGGTGAGATTTGAGGGTTGGCAATGCAGCTAGTAAAACTAAAATGTCATCTATTTACTACAGGTCATTAAGATATCGAATGCAGGATTCCTCCGTTGACACCATTTTCTCGCAACTTCTGGAGAGCGGGAGGAATGTTTGTTTGAAGATGTGGGAACTCCTGGATCTTTGCATCCAATGATGTGATAGCAAGTCTTCTGACCCTCAGCTCTTCAACACGAAGTGATTTCAGGAAGTTATCCTGATCGATTGCATGTCCTCCGAAGTGAGCAAACTTTGAGCAAACTCTGATTTCATCAATTATTCATGTATCAATCGATGTGATTGGCCAAACAAATATGTTTCATTTTGAACCAAAGATGAAGCGAAATTGTTCATCTTTCAAATCTCAAGCTGATTTCATAGTAATATGTTGTCAATTGCAATTGGTGAACAAACAAATCAAATCAAATTGTGTTGTACTATTCAAATCTCAAGATCAGTTGTGATTCACTGTTTAAATATTCGATCATATTTGATAATTGATTGGTTGTAAATTTTGATGTGAAATTTGTCTTAGATATCGTGAGTGGTCTATGGTTAATAGACACTGAGAGGCCCACATGTGGACAGAGGGCAGAAGGGGTTGTGGTGTGGTTGCAGGTTGCAGTGTAGGGCGGGGCGAGGGGGTGGTCGTTAGGGGTGTGACAAGGAATAGTGGGGGACTTATTGGTATGGGGTTGATACAAGGTATGTCAGAACAAAGAAAGAAAATGATGGATCGTGACTATGATAAACCGGGTGACCAAATAAATACGGTGACGTGCAGTAAGCGGTTAACTAGATCGCGGCGGTTATAAGATATAGGTTCGTGCACCCAAGCCCCACCCGGCCAATTGTGATCGAAGCATGCGATGGCATTGACCCCCCAATCATGCGCCCTCCTCCCCCGACCAAACATTCAGCATCCAACACCCCCCAACACATTTCAGTCCAGTGGGGAGAGGGCGAACCCCTTCTCCTCCCCCCAAAATAAAAATGTAATGTAAGCGGCCATGGGCCCAGCTCATATGGTTCGACGTTCATGACAGTGTCATCAGCCTTCATTTTCGCAGATTTGCGTGTCACTGAGTCTCAATGTCTGATGTGTCCTTGGCGACCACATCCAAATATTTAAACAGGTTTTATATTATAAATTATTTATTTTAAATTTATTATAATAAGCGTGACAGATCAAACAGCGACGCATGCGCATGACGCTGACGATGATTATCAAAAAGCGTCATGCATGATGGATGATGACAGCGAACGAAAGCGTCATGCATGATGACAACGATCAAGAAGCGTCTACACGATGACATGACAGCGTCTACCAATGACAACAAAGGGGCGACAACCTAATGATTACGATTTCCCCCAAAACATTTATACACAAAAGTTTGACATAAAAAACCAGATTTTTCAAAGATGTGACAAACTCCCGCTTTACTGTCGTGTCATGTCATGTCGTGTTACTGTCATAATTAAAAAGAGCGTGAGCGCAAAAAGCGTGACAGTCGAACAGCGTAAAAGCGTCAAAGCGTCCAAGAATAAAATTTAATAAATAATAAGCCGTCGATTCCCCTACGGGTCACGGCCACCCCTGTGGGGGGGAGGGGGGTTCTCCCCCACACCCCCCCCCAAAAAAATGTGAGAAGCAGCTTGCTTTCCATCGGAGTTCGGCCAGCCCATACAGCTGACGTTCATGGTCGATTCTCCTACGGGTCACGGCCACCCCAGTGGGTCCCCACACCCAAAAAAAAAAAAAAAATGTGAGAAGCGCTTGATTTTCATCGCGATACGGGCTCGGCCAGCCCATACTTGTACAGCTGACGTTCATGACATTGTCATCAACTTTCATTCTCGAAGCTTTACGCTTTACAGACTGCGTCTCATGTCATGTCATAAAATTAAAAATATATATCGATTATAATTATATTGACCAATTAAATATAAAGAGGCTTTGTATTGAATTGAATATTCTAAATATCAAATTATATACTGCCGCGTGCGACACATACTTATCCACGACTTACAAATCGTTTCGCAGTTTTCATCTACGACGCTAAAGTGCGTAACAGGGGTTAAATTGCGTGAGTGTAACGCGTACGCTCGAAAAGCGTGACATTCGAAAAGCGTCACGCTCGAAAAGCGTGACACAAAGCAGTGTTCGTTTTGGAATAGCTGGTTTTCGGCGAAATGAACCTTTAAAAATTTATACACAAAAGCGTGACATAAAAAACCGGATTTTTCAAAGAGGGGGACAATCTAAAGATTTTTCCCCAATAAATGTAAATTCAAACTCTGAAGAGCCGTTAGAAACTTAGAAGGGCTTACATCATTTTGGTGGCTTCGTTCCGACACGCATACCGGCAAACCTTTTGAACGAGCCTAGCCAATACCAGACGAAAAAAATGTATGATCGGAGATGGTTTCCTTTCTTTTCTTATGGCTCCTAGCTCATCCTGATGTAGCATGTACTTTATGCTTCGGCACTCATCACACTTGTGACTTTGGCTAGCTTCTAGACTTAGCACATTTCATCTTACATTGTAAGTCTAGTAGCTAGGGCGGTGTACGGACACACGTTGTGCACCTCAAATGAGGTGGTGTCGGGTGGAAATGACACCCTGACTAGTTCGTACAGTCAGGTGTGATTTTCAGTGTGCCATTTTCGGTGTATAGTGTTGTATGTGACACACTGTGTGTCACCATCCTTAGGATGTACACGTACTCTGTATAGCACGGGTGTCACACTTTAGGGTTTTCGGCCCAAGCGGGTTAAGGGTTTTTTATCACTTTATACCGGAATATCCAAGTACACTAGATATCAGAAAGTCCCGTACTCGTGTGGATAAACTGTATAAGATAAATAAACCCTAAGCTAGATATACCCGGAACGGTCTCGGACGGTCTCGGAGTCTCGAGCCTACCTGTGACACAGCGTGTGTCACAGTACGAACCTACAGATCAGTCAGCAGTCCAGTGTTGGTCCTAGGGATCTGTCATAGGGGCCTGACCGGGACTCCCAGTCAGGGCTGCCTATACAGATGCTGGAATTGGCACTGTGACATGTTCGTACTGTCACGTGTCATTTCCGGTATGTCATCTTCGGTGACTCTGCTTGTGTCGGTCAGGGTATTTATTCCCGTATGTTATCTGTTATTGAGTTCGTTCTATCTCGCCGGGAGCGTTCTCCCCGTGGCTGCTGTGCATTTTCCAACAGGTTTTGGTCCCACTTTACGCTTGCGTATCGTGATTTTTAGCGAAAATTTTATTTCGTATTCGCTCTATCTTTATTTTGAGCTCGGCCATCTTTGTCGCGGCCTACGGAATCTGATTTTCGCTTTAGCTTGGACGGTCCGGCAGTTACGGGAAATTACGGCGGAGTGGTTTCGGCATTTATTTCGCGCGTTCGCTTTCTTTTACGGATCCTTTCTTCCGCGATGGCTCTCGCAGATGTTTTGCCCGATGAGGAGCTTCTAGCTCTTTTGTTTTCTTGCGATGAGAGATTGGGCAAAGTGGAGTTTCTTAAACGCGCTCAGTTGATTTCCTTGTGCCAGGCCCAAGCTAGAGCGCTAGCTCATTTTCGTAATGCTTCTCGGATTTTACCGCAGCCTCCAGCATCTTTCGAGCCGATTATTTTGAGTCTCGTTGTTTCAGGGGACGCAGCAGTTGGTGGTGCTGCGTCCGATCCTTCTTTGATTCCGGCCGTAACTTTCTGTGAGAAGGGCGTTGGCAATGGATCCGCGATTTTGGACACCCGAACTGTTTCTTCGCAAATTACGACCACAAGACCCGCGACTGGCTCCTCCAGTACGCGCAGGCTCACACGACAGGCTCCTCCTGTTCGTGTAGAGCGTCATTTCTTTCAATCCGTTGATTCTGCTTCTGGTTCCATCGGCACGTCTGAGCAGCCGGACATTCACGCAGTGTTTGAGAGTGGTGAGAGCGAGGACGAATCGGAGTACCCTCCCGGGTATTACGATGAGTCTGACGACGATTGTGAGGAGTTTGATGGCCACTTGGCCTCTCCGCAATTTTACCCTTCACAGTTGGCACCGGGTCCTGCCTTGGGCACAGGTTCCCAAGGGGGGTCTCATGGCGGTGTTTTGGACGTTGCAGCAGCTGATTTTTTCCCGCCAACATTTATTTCGATTGGAAATGCTTCGCTCTCTTCAGAGCACGTTGATCCGGTTAACGATGACAACGACGAGTTCTACCCCTATTCTTCCGACGATCACGAGGAGCACGACTCTGGTGGTGCTTACGAGGACGATGCTGACCCCTCCGATTACGATTCTGGAGACCACCACGACTCTGGGTCTGGTGGTGCTAGCAGCGAATCTTACGGTGGTTATTCTTCTGGGTCTTCTTAATTTTCTAAACGGACAGGCCGAGCATTCCTTTCAGATGTTTCGACCACTAGCTGACGCGTTCGTATTATGGTGTTTCTTTTCGAGATTGACCACTAGCGGGCAGCTGTTGTTTCATCGTTTCCGCGAGCCCTCTTATAGAGATGTGCAATTCCTCCCAACCGGCCGCGCACAACTGAACAGCTAAACCGACAGGCAATTTTCTTCCGTGATTCATCTACTTTCGTGAGCAGACAGGCGGCATCTTGGTTTGCTGCTGACCACTAGCCGGCAGAGATTTAGCCCGGAAGTCTTTCCAACATGAGATGAGCAACTAGCAGTGTTTTATTCGGCATCCTCTGTTCAATCCTTTCACCTTGTGATCTTTCTAGCTACCAGACTTAACCATTCTCATTAGATGTAAACTCTACCCTACGTTTCTGGACGCGTGCAATACATCGTACTGAACACATATTGCAGGCATATTGCACGCGTATTGACAATAAATGTTCAATACAATAAAAAATGTTACAATATGTGTGCAATATGCCTGCAAGCGCTCCAACATGTGTTCAACATAGTATTGCAGTGAGCCCTCATGTATTGGAGACATATTGAAGTTCTGATGCAGAGAGTTATTTCAATATGCCTTCAACACATGTGTAGTATAGGGTTGGAGACATGCACCATGCATGTCGCAAACACTATGAAGGCATGTTGCAAACATATTGCCCACATATTGTATACATATTGTATACATATCGTAAGTCAACATTCAATATGTTGGATACACACTGCGGACCTACTGCATACGTATTGAACATGTAAATTCAATATGTTGTATATATATTGTGGACCTATTGAATATGTATTGAAACGGAACATTCCGTATGTTGGATACATACTGCGGACATATTGCATACGTATTGAACATGTAAATTCAATATGTTGTATATATATTGTGGACCTATTGAATATGTATTGAAACGGTACATTTAGTATATTGGATACATACTGCGGACCTATTGCATACATATTGAACATGAAAATTCAATATGTTGTATATATATTGCGGACATATTGCATATATATTGAAACGGAACATTCAGTATGTTGGATACATACTGCGGACCTATTGTATACGTATTGAACATGCAAATTCAATATGTTGTATATATACTGTGGACATATTGCATATGTATTGAAATAAAAGTTGCCTATGTTGGATATATATTATATACCTATAGCATACATATTGCACATTTGCAACATGCAGTGTGTTCACTATGTTTCCACTATGCGTATGCTATGCGAGATAAACAAAATATGAATAGTAGGGAACACTCGAGCATCTTTACTACGATTAACATGTATCTAGCTAGGCAGAAAGGAATACGAATGGGACTATCAAATTTCATCATACCAACGAATACACAAAATAATGTTCTACTCGTGCACTTTCTATTTACAATACGCAAAATGATGTTCTACTCGTGCACTTTCTATTTACAAGATGCCAACCTAAAATCAATGTATTCATCTAGAACGCTTGACGGGATGCTTGAAGTTGACGTTGTACTCGAGGCGGTCGATTTTCTCCATCTCGCTTCGCTCCAAAACAACCGATCTAAAATGGAAAGTAAAGAGCCAACACTTAGTAAAAAAGCGGAAACGCACAAAAGAATATTCTATTGAAAACATAAAGGACTTATCAACCTAGAATGTTTGAAGGGATGCTTGAAGTTGACGTTGTACTCGAGGCGGTCGATTTCCTCCATTTCGCCCTCCTCGAAAACAGCCAATCTGAAAAGGAAAGTAAAGAGCCAACACTTAGTAAAAAGCGGAAAAGCACAAAATAAACCTTTATTGAAAACATAATTAACAACCGAGCAACCTCAAATAAATGCGAATATGAACGCGAGATGAAAACCTAATATGACTTCGCCACGCGAACGTTTTGTGAAACGAAAAACGAAACCAACCAACTAACGTTTAGTAAAGAAGAAAGAAATTAGCAGTCGTCAACGAAAGAAGCAAAGGAAAGTAAAAGGGGGATGTGGAGTGAGTTGGATTTGAACCAACTATATCGAGTGCAAAGGACTCGCGGGAATTTCCCGTTCACTCCCTAGTCAAAGTTTCACGCATGCCAAGTATGAGCGCGCGAAGCACACACAAAATAATACACACGCATAACCAAAACATGCACTGCAAACCAGTGCCATATTGCAACCTGTGAGAATTAAAAATATCACAGCACGCAACTCACTGGCGAGGCTGCTGCAACATTGCTGACGGCGAACTGTGAAGAGTGCAATAACGTGAGTTTGAACTTGACCGTTCAGAAAATTCGAAGTGCTCAAAAACTTTCCCTGCCGTTCAGAAGTCACATCGGATCGACTCGTCATCGTCATGCGAGCACGATCGACGATGACGACGATGATGACGATGCGATGCGATGCGATGTCTCAGACTCTCAGTGACATTGCATTGAAAGAATTAAAAAAAAACCTACAGTACTCTAAACGAAATCAATCCATTGTAATGGTGTAGTGGCCATGCGTCGTTCTCACACTCTTGAGGTGATGGGATCTAGTCCCAGTGAAGGGGTTTTCCAGACCTTTTTTTGGACCATTTCGGGGGGACTTCTTGAGTATTTTGGGGGTACTTCTTGAGTTACGATTTCGGCCGTTCGATTCACGAACGAGGGGTGCAGATTCTCCTAAAAATTAAAATTCCAAAATTGTTTCCCCGAAAATCGTTCAATCTGTTCAATACTACTGCAATACGTGAGGGCTCATTCTAATACGTTACCGCTTGCAGGCGTATTGAAATGGCGTATTGGAGATGGGTCGAAAAAGTGCCAAGTCAGTTTTGCGAAGATCCGTCTGACGTGGCACTGGCAAAGCTGACATCAGCAGTTTTCAATACATCTCCAATACGCCATTTCAATACGCCTGCAATCGCTAACGTATTAGAATGAGCCCTCCGTATTGAAGTAGTATTGAACAGATTCTCCTCTAAAAAGTTTTTTAAATTTTTGTAAAGGTCAATATGCGTGCAACCGCGTGCAACCGCCTGCAGAGCTCAAGGCAGGGATCACTTCAATACGTGAGGGCTCACTTCAATACGTGAGGGCTCACTTCAATACGTGAGGGCTCACTTCAATACGTGAGGGCTCAAGACCTTGAGCCCTGCCTTTAGCCCCCCCTTTCAGTATGCTGCGGAAGTGTTGAAGTGAGCCCTAAAAAAGTTGAAAAAACATGTTCTTCAATTCTGGTGAGACTTGTTATATGGACTCAGGAGCTATATTTTGCGACATAGCTTGTGTGCGTTTTTTGTGGGGGGGGTCCGAAAACCTACTTTTGGGTTATTGCTTTACTTGAAAGTTCCTTCAGCATATCGTCAATATGTCCGCAGTATATGTCCAATATATTACAGCATAGTTGCAGTACATTTTCGAAGGGTGATGGGCGTGGTAAAGGGGACTTCAATGCAGTATGGTCCGAGGAGATCAAATTGTTCATGGTGAAAAGCGACCTCGCCATGAACGATCCCCTCAATCATCATCACCAAGTGATGCGGAGCGACATCGAACCGGCTTGCCTTCGGCTAGAGCCGCCGCCCTCGTCCAAGGGAAGGCGGCCCCCCCCGTACAACAATCTTCGTTAGCCAAGCGCGCGATGAGAAATCCCGCGCAAGGCGGGTGCTTAGCCGATCGAGAGCCGATCAAACCTTCCAATGCTCAGGAGGGTACATCCCTCAAACCCCCTCCCAATATCAAGCTCATATTCCCGGAAGGTTGGAGTACCGCGGAAGGCTTCCGCGACCCGGAGTATGAAACGATTACGAAGAAGGAACGCCTTTTGGCGTGGATTGCGCCTCCACATCTTCCAATATCTACGAGGGAACTGGAGTTGTCCGCGAGGTAGCACCCTTTCTCTTTCTTCTCGACGTTGAGGTTGTGTCTTTCTTGCTTCACAGGACTCTTTGCTACATGTATGCAACATGGTTACCATATGTTGCATACATATTGAGATTATATTGTAGGGATCCTGGAACACATTGCAGGAAAGTCGATCCGCACTATGTGGAAGTGGACACGGTATGGCATCATAAGTGGCTGCCAACGCGACTGCTCCCGCACGATTTCTCCAGATTGGCGCACGATTTATCTCCAGATTGGCGCACGATTTATCTCCAGACAATACCGCGTGGCCGACTTGGTTACCACCTTCCGACATCTTGGAGCTAGAACCGGCAACGGTAACCTTTAAGGGGAAATCGTTTCGACTTGTTCCACCGGTGCCTAATTGCTTGCAACGGATTGTCGAAAGGATTCGTGGCATGCAAGAGGCAAGGTAAGGGACTCTCGTGGGGCATGATTTCCCTCCCACCATTCATCACGTGGCTCGCTGCAATAGTGCTGCAGTACGCTATCGTGATGGTTGCAGCATGTTGATGGGATGTTGAAAACATGTTGGGAGGATATTGTGCAGAGATGCGGGCGAGGCGCCCCCCGAGGCGCACGAGGCCCAAAGCAAGGAGTCCCCCCCGCCGCCCAATGCTGAGGCACCCACGAGCCCTCCACTAGCCGGCGGGAGTGCAAGGTAAGGGACTCTCGTGGGGCATGGTTTCCCTCCCACCATTCCTCACGTGGCTCGCCGCAATAGTGCTGCAGCACGCTATCGTGATGGTTGCAGCATGTTGATGGGATGTTCAACACATGTTGGGACGATATTGTGCAGAGATGCGGGCGAGGCGCCCCCCGAGGCGCACGAGGCCCAAAGCAAGGAGTCCCCCCCGCCGCCCAATGCTGAGGCACCCACGAGCCCTCCACTAGCCGGCGGGAGTGCAAGGTAAGGGATTGTTTGCAGCATGTTTGCAACATGCATCAACATGCCTGCAACATACCACAGATATGTTGTATTACTTGTGCACGTGCCATGCAGGGCCGCCGGAGAACTACACGCATGAGTTTGTCAAGCGAATGGGCGAAATACACGAGGCACTTTCCAAATCAGGTTGGTCGAAAGCGGACATGGCGGAACGTTTCTCGGCCACCGGATTCAAGTTGCCCGCCGCATTCGCAAGGTTGTCGCACTTTAATTAACTTGGCGTTGGATTGGCTCTATGATCCTATGCACGAAATCATGAACTTGGGAAACAGGCTTGCAACAACGCTGCTTGGGCTGGATTTCAACGAGGCCGCGCGCAAATTTGCCGAGGAGGAGGGCCTGCACCCAGAATGGGGGCAAACGGAGTGGGTGCAGAATTCGAAAGGTGAGTTTTGTATTAGTGCAACATTTCTGTAATTGTGTTCAATATGTCATACATGTGTTGACGGTATACGGCAACACGGACAGGGGAACCGCATGAGGTGTACAAAATGACAAACGGTCCATGGGGGATCCCACCGCGTCCGAAGGCTTCGACCACCTTACGTTCTCGGGAAACAGCACTCGCCTTCTTGAAGGAGTTGCGGGGAGTCACCCGGTGGGGCGATGGGCATAAGCATTTGTTGCGCACCTCAACCGCCTCCAACGGCGCAAAATACGCAAAGCACCTCAAGGCGCATGCGGCTTTGAAGGCTTTCGAGTCCAAGTTGTTGGCGGTATTGTCCTCTTGGCCTCGCGATGATGGTGAAGTCGACAATGCGCTGCAGGACATTGTGTCCAAACTGACTATCATCATACGGGAATGCACTGCGCATTCCATAGAACCTCGGGTACGTATTCAATGTTGGTGTGATATGAGTTCCACATGTCACAGGTATGTTGAATATATGTTACAAACGTATTGATTCGTACGTGCAGGATATGGAGTATTTGAGAGAGCAGACCAGACTTTTCTTTGAGGACTTGGAAGCGAATGGTCCTCCACAGTGGCTTGCAATCAACACCCATAAAATCTGGCACTGGGCCGATCTGCTCCTGCGATTCGGACCTGTGCGTGAATGGTGGATGTATGCCTTCGAGTCCATGAATGGCAAGCTAGCTAGGTGGGTGAAGAACAATGCGTTCCCCGTGGCAAGCATCATGAACGGCTATCTAAGGTTGAAAACCTTGCGCTCCCTACGAGGCATCCTGACCATGCTTTTGAACCGAGAAAGAGCTACTGCCGGCCGTGTCCCGCGGGCTTTGATGGCGGGCCCCGCTCCCGGCATCGTGGTCACTACCTTCGGGGAGAAGGGCAAGCCATTGGAGCTAACGTCCTTGGAGATTGACCAACTGACCCGCTGGATGCGAGCGAGTATTCCCGCTTACCGAAAGCTTTTTCAACAACATGCTGAGTACGACCTGTTCCGGCGGAGGTGCAACCTGCAAGCTCGCACGCATGTACTATCTGTAGTATACCTGCAACATATTGTCAACTTGTTTCTGTATGTTTATCATATATTGTAAGTATACTAAGAATATGTTGTCATCACAGGGAGAATGCCGCGCGCTCTAAACAAGCACTGCGGTACCGACAAGAGGTGGGTGTTGTGCCTGCGATCGCGTTCGGTCCATTGGAGGACCCTGAAGGATGGCTTGGTCGTCAATACACGGCTTACGAGAAGTCGCTCATGATGGATCCCGAACCCATGTGTTCCAAGTACAACAAGGTGAACATCGGCGGTTGTCTTCTATCGCACTAGAGACGGGGACAAAGGGAAAGTGACAACCCAGGGTTTCGTCCGCGCATCCTTCCCCAAGAATGATGCCGATGCCGATGACGAGTGGGAGGACAGGTACGACCTCAACCACCAGTTTGCATGCTTCTTTGCCTTTTCGTATATCTCTGCAACATATATGCAATACATCCCCAACATATTGAGGGCATGTTGTACGTATATTACAAAAACATGGAACATTTCGTGCGCAGGTATGGTATCATCAACGCCATTCTGCGGGTTAGCATTGGCGGTGTGCTCTACACTTTTTTAAAGTGTGATTGGCTACCCGTGCCCACGGAAGCTCAGATCGCAAGCTTCAAGCTGAAGAACTCCATCCTCGGCGTGGACAAGGTGTCCAAGGCTTACTACACCTTCAACCCATGGGACACCTCCAAGTACACTATGGACAACCGAGAGCCCTACCTACTGGCCAATCAAGTCCAAGCGCAAGTAGTGATAGTCAAACACCCCTGCATGGATTCAGCGGTGATACTTGATACGAGCGACCGCAATATGGAGAAACTTGCACTCGTTGATAGGCCCGTAGCACATCACCGATGACGCACTATGACGCCTGGACGATAAATCGTTTACCGATCCGCTATTTGCGTTGTTAGTTCTCAGAGTTTTCAGAGCGTTGCACACCTCACCGAAAAATACAGAGTATATCGCTGCAAAAAAAGGAGGAGGGCTGCCGCATCAATATTTTTTGTAAAACATGCATATTTATCGCTCTGAGAAGTTGCGAGGTATGGGATGGCGTTGAGGTTGAGATAACCGCGGGAGTATGCCGTTGGTTTGCTAGTTTTCCGAGCGCTGGCTAATTTTCACTTTCGCGAGAAAACACACCATTTTGTTTTGAAGGGCTTAGAACGGTTCGAAGTTTTTTTAGACGTTTGTTTACGAATTTTTTGAGGATCGTATGTTTTCAGATTTCTCCCTTGTGGCAAAGTGTAAAGGGACGAAAGTCTTTTTTCCTCAGCAGTCGAATTATCGCTGATTGACCCGATTTTGGGTTTCAAGCGTTTACCGTGGCTAGGGACTACTAAACCTCCGATGCGCCCAGAATCTTGTGAAAATATTATGTTGGAAAACTTTTATTTTTGTCGCAGGCATATCCATATTACTACGAAGACGCTTTCCGACCGGACAGCCGATTTTTCCGATTTTCGGGTCTGGTGGCAGTGTGTGCCTCTTGCGAAAGGTTTTCGTCTCTTTTCGAGGTGGGTACACTTTCACAACCTCTAAAATTATCTGAGGAGCGAATATTTTGGCTTGGTTGGGAGTTTATATGCGCTTAGTTCTTATTTTCTGCATCGTACAACTTGGGTTTTGCAGGGGTATTTTGCCTCCGCCGGTCACATTAGAAACGCCCAGTTTCAAACGTTTCGATGCGTCGGTGTGGCAGTATAAAAGTTCATAAAAGCCAGATCATCTTGGAATAAACTCCGAACAACTCTAGCTTTACTGAGTAACTCGTCACCTGTGTCATGGCAAACAATAAAGCTGTCCCACCGCACTGACCAGAATGTTCGGGTGTGCCGTGAGCCTCTTTGGTGTGACAGTCTGGAAGTTTGGCGAATGCCGCTCCAGCTTGGGCTCAAACCCAATCACGCCTAGCTTTCTCGAGTCCCTCGCCATGTATGGTGAGGGGATCGAGAAAGCTACCCGACAGAACTGCACTGACCGTACGGTTGAGGTGTGATCAACATATTTGGTGTGGTAGTCTGGAGGTTTGGCAAATGCCACCCCAGCTTGGGCTTAACCCCAATCACGCCCGGCTTGCTCGAGTCCTTTGACTCAAAGGACTCGAGCAAGCTTCCCGAAGGAGCTGTAGTATCGTGCAGCTCCTTCGGTTTCCGACTCTCCGCATTTTCATAACCCTAAACCCCTGAGCACTGCACAAGCATTCATGTAAAGGCATTTGCATCCCTTCAACTTTGAGGCAGTGTCGCACCTGTATTTCCTACGTATGCTACACACAACACTTTGTCCCACAGTTATGTGTTTAGAATACACGGGTATGTTTGAGATTGTAGAGGACACACACGGCATGGCCTATGCACTCTCACAACGCAGTGCAGCTTGATCGAAGCGCGCGACGAAGCATTGTAGCACGGCCGCAATCGAACGAATAGAATAGTGTGTAGGTATGTATGATAGTATTAAAAGTGAATAGAACCTCTTCTATGTGACTAAACGTGTTTTTTGTAAAAATAAGTGAGATAGCTATTTCGTCCAATACAGCGCGCTCTGAGCCATGATAATATGGCAAGTTTATGACCCAACCCAATATCACAGATGGTTTCGTTAGCAATACAAAGCACCATAGTTCCTCAAAGAACGTTTAAATGAGTTTAACTATCACATATGGGCAGTTCTGAATATATATATATGTATATACCACACACGGGCATACACATATACCGGTAGACCCTATATAAGATTGGGCTTCATGGGCGACCTGTGTTGTGATGCGACGCCCTAAATATCGAGAATCATGCAAAACTGAGATTACCAATGTATTTCTCAACATCGAATTAGGTTGGGAACATCGAACAACATGCATGTAAATGTAATGATTGCATCGGAATTCGAAACTCCGAAACCCCTATTATGAGCCATTTATTCGCAAACCCTAACTGCATATTTGAAATATGTCATGATGACACCATATAACATGCTTGCTAGTGAGATAAGGCATCAAGTTTGGTCAAACGATATCCAAACTGAAGTTATATTGTACCAACATCACCCTTGAACGGCATTTGCTTCATAAATACTATGTGCGCACAAACCCTGTGAATTCGGGCTTTATAGGGGGATTTCAGGCAGCTGTAACACCCTAAATACTGAGAACCAATAAATTTCGAGGTCACCATCGTTTTCCTCAACATCGAAATAGGTTTGGAATAATGTACTTTGAATCTAAATGTAATACTAACATCGGAATTGAAAACCCAAACCCTTATCGTCCGGATTTTTGGCGTTTCGTGGTGATGTGTAGGTAGTGATGGTCACTTTGACACATGCGGGAAGTGGTAGAGTCGGTGGCGAGCTCCTTCTGTGTGAGAGGGCAGGCTGCAAAGAGGCTATGCACGTGCGATGCGCAGGGCTCACCGACATCCCCACTGGAATGTGGTACTGCAGAAAGTGTGATGACGCATAGTAGTGCCTCTGTACACATTTGATATACCTGTAATATACCGGATACGTATTGCGGACATATTGTAAGTATTATGCAATATGTGAGCAGCAGGGGGGTCTTACCCCTTTACCCCATGCAGTCATGTGTTGCATAATTCACTCTGATTGTAGACATATTGCACATGTACTAAAGATATTCTGCATGAGGGAATGTTTCAATATGTGTTCAACACATATATTGCAAACGTGTTGAATGATTCATCTGATTGTAGACATATTGCACATGTATTGAACGATTCCTTATGCGTGAATGTTTCAACATGTGTTCAACACATGTTCAGTACGTGTGTTGCAGGCGGTTGCAGACATATTGAACACCCCTCCAATCGTTTTGCCTTATTTCAATACATCGGGCCCCAATTCAAAAAGCCCCCCAGAACCGACTTCTGCGATACGCGTCCAAATGCCGTGAAAACTTGTCCCCATAACGCTAGACCCTTCCTTAGATGATACCAAGTGCTAGTGGGTGAGTCTGACACCATTTGGGTGCCCATGCTAGCATACTCATTTTCGCTGTGTCCAGGCTGATCGCGGTTCAATAGTTTGGCCAATATGTTACACGTGTATTGGAATGTCCAGATATTAGCATACCGTCTTCAATATGCCTCCAATATGCATCCAATACGTGTTCAACACGTGTATTGAACCCGTCTAGAAACGTAGGGCTAGTAGCTAGGGTGGTGACTTTCACAAGCTGTAGAGCCACCTCAGATGAGGTGGTGTGCTGGAATTGGCACTGTGACATGTTCGTACTGTCACGTGTCATTTCCGGTATGTCATCTTCGGTGACTCTGCTTGTGTCAGTCAGGGTATTTATTCCCGTATGTTATCTGTTATTGAGTTCGTTCTATCTCGCCGGGAGCGTTCTCCCCGTGGCTGCTGTGCATTTTCCAACACTTTACATTCTCCGAAACAAGTGCAAGCATTCCGTGTCACTGTCACTTCGATATAGCTCGGGGCTATATATCTCTCATACAATTAGTTACCTAAACTCAGTATGTATATATATATATATATATCCGAGTCTATCTTGATCCGCTGTTTACCCGTCGGCAGCGGTTCCCCTCTGCATGTCGTTGAGCTGTTTCCAGCAGCCGGATATCTTTAAATTTCAGGTCGACAAAGGATGCTAGCTGTATTTTACAACTCGATAGAGGACGATATTTCGAGATGAACTAACATCGATAACTTGTGGGCACAATCACAACACATGCATACACTCATACCAGACATCACAAATACGTGGACCCATAATACATCGATATTGAAATAAGGACTTAGTGTTCTCACTTAATGCATGCTTTAATGCACCCCGGTCAAGTTGTTTCTGAGATCATTATGCATAATCGTAGCCGGCCTTTGGAAAATACTCTCTCAACACCATCACTTCTAGTAGGGGTGCCAAACACTGCCGGGATATTCTAGCTAGCTCGGGCCAAACAGGGGACCTCTCCTTCCACCATTGCGGAGCAGATCAATGTCCGTCATTCATAGCAAGCTCAACTTAGAAGTATGATGTTGTAAGCTCATCCGGTTGAGCAAAAGTAGCCACCGAAGCAGCGACAATTGAGGGTGCCTCCCCTCCTCTCATTCTCCTCACCGCACGACATGAAACCGAAGACATGACAGACTTCTTGCTCGCTACAACAATTGGTGCCGGGGTATCCACCAATGTTCCCTCGGTTTGCTGCGCGGGCTGCTTGAAGTTGGTGCCACATATGCGTTGCTCAGTGTGAGGCCTTAGCCTCCGCGTTCGTCATTGTACATTGTTCTTATAAGGAGACACATCGGGCCATATTTTAGTACATAGACATTGTACTAAGAAGCCGGCGGCGGCTTTCGCTTCCTGGGTTGGACTCTAAACTGCTCGACCTCTAAACTGAAAGCTGTGAAGCTCAGCAAGGGCTAGCAGGCTCATTTTGTGTTTGGCCAGATCTTTGTGGCTACGAGTAAGCAAGTTCCGAGTTTGACTCCTGAGTACTTCCATATCCAATGGAAAGGTCAAGTAGTAAGAACCTCGTGGATGGCTAAATGTTAAGGTTCTCCTCTCACATAATGGTAAGATACGTGCTATGCAATATTTTTAACTTGCCGCTTGTAACCTGCTAGAGGTCCAGTTCAGTTATTCCCCTCACATTTTCTTTGGCAACACAATTATATCTCTCTCAAAACTTCCACTCGCTGGTGGCAACCACCAGGAAGCTATGTTGGCATGCTTGATTTTGCACACGAACCTTTAGCATAATCAGTCTCAGTGGGATGACAAGGGTCCGTAACGACCACTGTAACGTGATGGATGGTGTTGATAAAACTGAGTCGAAGCGGTGCGCAACTGCAGAGGTTCCAAAAGGCGTTTACGACGCGACAAGGAGCGCTGTTTCGAGTGTTTTTAGATTAACGAAAGCACGAAAGGAAGTTGTGGAACACAGTAAAGGGTGAGTCGCCAGGTTCTGGAAAGTGCTGTATCTGTGGCATACCAGTGCCGAACTTTCGATCACATTGTGGCAAAGCGCAAGACCTCTAATCCGGAAGTGTTCTGCAGATTTTCAAGAAGTCTGTCCATTTCCAGCAACTGGGAACGAGTGCTCACAAGCCTACTCCACAGGCGGTTAACAGCATAGGCCGTGATAGTGACCTGTACGTGGAACCGTGTCGGCATTCGAGACTTAGTGAGGAGTTAGCCAGGAACCGCAGAAAGCAAGAAAGTCGCTCTAGCGGATTTGATTTTCAGGAGTAACCTTAAAAAATGAGTGCACGCAGATAGCTCTCCGTTCTCCTGAGTGCTCTCGCGAGGTCTTGCTGTTTCAACGCGTGCAAGACTTACGACCGTGTAGACAGATGGTTTCGCCCTCCGCTTTCTTCGAGAGTTCGGCAGGAAGGTAACGAGAGCAACCGAGTCACGCAGACAGAAAATGAAACCGGAGCCAAGCGACCACAACTGCGGCAAAGGGACTTGAGGTCGAGTTCTGCCGTTCAACTTCGCTAAGCTCTCGAACAAATCCCGACAGGTTGCGTTCGAAAAAACGTCTAACGCCGCACCGTGGCGAGAGTTTCTGATACCTAACAGACTATCACTTCTCTTCAATCCCGTTTCTTTTCCAGATTATCCGGCCGTCTGGCCTTGTCCTCGGTGCTAAGCAACACAATCATGTACCCGATCAACGGAAGCAGAATCAAGATCACTGCCCAGGACGGGACCTGGTATGCGCTCGGTAAGGACTCGCGGATCCATCGACGTAGGTCAACAAAGGAGCCATGCGTCATCCGTTCTAGCATCTCGAAGTCCATAGCGAGCACAGCGTTGATATTCACCAGTTATCAACTTTTATCAAACTTTTTAGGTTTTCTGCTGTGGAAACACCAGACAAGTCGATTTTTCCCCAATACACAAAAGCGTGACATAAAAAACCGGATTTTTCAAAGAGGGGGACAATCTAAAGGTTTTTCCCCAATACACGAAAGTGTAACATAAAAAACCGGATTTTTCAAAGAGGGGGACAATCTAAAGATTTTTCCCCAATAGGATGTTTGGGCCGTCGGATGGTCCTTAACACTGGCTTAATTACCGAATTTCGAATATATGAACCGTCCATTTGCCCGATTTAATTACTCCGTCAAGCACCTTATATTCGGTAGGAGTGCGAGTGAGCAGTGCGAGTGTTAATTAGGAGTGCGAGTTACTGTACTGTTAGACTCTATATACTGTATATCGAGTGTGACAAGTAACAAGTCAGACGAGAGCCACACGACAGGGAGTTTTTTCTTTTTTCTTTTTTATTTTCTGATAGAACCGGAAAATATTGACCATGGTCTCCACCGAGTTGGTATGAAATAATCTAGCGATTATAATTGCGCATAAATAAGAATCCAACAATCGGCACAATTTCGATCATCAGATTGTGTTGAATCTGCAGAGAGCATTTTCAATATATTGTCCGGTTCTGTCATATCTTTAGGAAATCGCTCCCAAGTATGATATTGTCAATGATGAATGAAGGCCTCGATGTGACACGAGCATCTGATCGAGCGCTCGGACTCGGGCAGCGTGGATTGTGATGACTTGTCGTTGTGACGTTCGGTTCACGGTTGCGAGAGGTGTTGGGAGAGGGCTTGCGTCGGGTTCTCAACTACAAAACAATATTCGATATTGAATAACATACGTAAGCGCAAACTTGATATCTTCCCAGGCGGTACAGGCGAGGAGAACCTGACCTTATTATCATTTCAACGCATAGCCATACGTCATCTGAATAGAGTGAGGTGCACCCTTCAGCTTCATTAGCCTCAGCGATGAATCTGACATCAATCTCCGTTCTTTCAGTTGCGCGCACCCCTCGCACAAAAGGTGGACAGCAGGGCAAGTTGAAGACCACCCCTCTCGTCCGAAGCCATCAAGCAGCTTGTTCGTCGCGGCGGAACTTGCGGTTATGCCTTACACCTGATGTGCGAACCATCGTCCGAAATCAAGTCTCCCGTAAGCGGTAAGACTCTGTAGTTGACTCGCCAGTGTTTTGCTGCTAAGTTACGCTGCTCTCAAACCGCCTGGACGCAGTAATCGTAGATGCTCGTCACGTCACCTGCAGATTGTTTTTGATGTTTCAGCACTTGCCACAGCCCGACATTATGAACTTCGTATCGGTGCCAATATTTCTGCAGAGTACACTACAAATAGAAGCTTGTTTTCCCACCAGCCGAATTTACTTCTAAAGGGGGTATCGGGTATGTGTCCTCGTTCTTCGGCAGGCCTGTCGATCGCCGTAGGACTGCAACGTGCGCCTCATCAAGTGATGTGAGATCGGTTGAGGTTGAGCTAGCGCGACCCCTAGGGATGGTATTAGGTGCTTTCCCAACTTTGTAACACTCCTTGCCTGTCTTCTGAAGACACGCCAGGAAACTAATGCCTTTCGACAACGGTAATACTGTCATCCTTTGTTTGCCTGGCCTCTTCTTCTTAAGACGTTGTTTTTTCCACGCATCCTTGAGGGAGACGTCTCGCGCGCAGGTGAGCTCAAAGCCCCACTCGTGGTCTCCGGTGGGAAGCTCGCAGTGGTCATCGAGGAGCTGGCGCCTGGGGGCAACGCTGAGGCCTCCAAGCAGGTGCTTCGTCTTTCTCAATCAACTACGTAAGTGGTTTAGGCGGCTGCCAGGAATCCAACGAGTCGGCCTTTTCATAAAAATATACTCTACGACTTCATCAGCTCCTCACCAAACGTCCAGATAGCCAACGCTACGAAACTCGTTCTGTTTCATTTTATTAGAAGCTCCTGCTGAATTCCCTAATTCCCTGAAGTCATAGAGCCTTAAAAAGATCCCGCTTACGTTTATGTTTCTTTCCTGAAGATAGGATAACTGCAAGGCTTCGCCTTCGGAGTTCCTGGTGTCAACTTTCTACGGAGTCTATTCTGCTATCCCACCACTCTCCGACTGCGCAACGGATTTATCTCTTGTGTTGCTCGGTATTTCTGACTGAATTCTTCAATAACGACGTACAGATTACGCCCGGGGATATCATCAAGACTGTTGCCCTATCCGAAGGGAACGTGTTCGACTGCCGGGATAAAGATCTCGATGCCTTTCTCGATTTTGTTGGTAGCGAAGACACGCCAACGGTGCAGGTGTGCCCGGGAGCCTTCCACACGAATGCGGCTTGGATGGGACCCTATGCTTCCCGCGTCAACATAGTTTAGGCCCCTGATCTCGACCTTTTATTTTCC
>LGRX02021677.1:0-22675 GCA_001247695.2 Cymbomonas tetramitiformis
TCCAGGGCTCATCGGAGGTCCAGGGCTCATCGGAGGTCCAGGGCTCATCAGAGGTCCAGGGCTCCAGGGCCCAGTCTTCATTTCCCCCCTCAGTCGGCTAGCGCACCTTGCGGTGAGTAGTCCAGAGTTTCTCTCTTGAGTTGCGATGTCGAGTGTGGAGTTCGTCGCTCTCGCTGTGAACTTTGTTATTTAGAGTTCCTCGGCCTCACGTGGCAGCTCGCACACGTGGCAGCGAGAGGCCACCCGCTGACAGCTCGCACACGTGGCAGCGAGAGGCCTCCCGCTGACAGCTCGCACACGTGGCAACGGGAGGCCTCCCGCTGACAGCTCGCACACGTGGCAGCGAGAGGCCTGGTCATCTCCCTCCCTCTCGGGCAATGATACTAACTGTGAACGAAATGACGTGGCGTGGTGAAGCGTCGCACTTGGTCCCATCCATGCTGCATGGCTGCCTCTGTTTCGCTCCGCCTGATGTGACAGATGAGCAGAGCGCTATCCTCTCAGGGGTGACATGAAACACCGCAGTACCGTCGCTTGGCTGCCGCAAGCTACCCGGAATGCCTTCTGCATTACTCCTCTGACAGCTTGCACTGGGGATGAGGGGGTGCGGGAGAGGGCGAGGCAATGCAGGTGAAGATCCCCTGCAACGACCCACGCGCACCATCTTCTGTGATTCGGTCACTGTTTGCAGATGACAAGTCGAAAGTTCTCGTGGGTACTAAAAATAATGAAATCTACGAGATTGACGACACCCCCAGGCTGATAGTACAGGTGGTTCTGCACCCCCCCCCCTCCCCAGCCTTCACAGGGGCCCACCGGATCATCTCCCTGTAGCACTGCAGGGCTGCAGAGAGAGCTCACCTCAAATTTACGTAATGCCGTTGGCACTAGCGGAATGGTTGGTCGAGAGGTCTCGCTCAGGCCTTGGGGGGGCACGGACCACGGGTGTGCGCGCGGCAGGGCCATTGTCAAGGGGAGTTGTGGGGCATGGCCGTGCACCCCCAAGGCCTGAAAGTGGCAACGGGGAGCGACGACGGCTCTGTGCGAGTGTGGTATGTTCCACCACCCTGCATCCTACCCCCCGCTCTTCTTTGTCCAACGTGCCCCTCTTCTGTATCCACCCCCGCCTCTGGTGTGTCCATACCCGCCCTTATTTGTCTACACCCGCCCTTCTCTCTTCAAGGCGCCGGTTTCCATATGCGCATCGATTCCTCGAGGCTGCTATCCGCCGCTTCCATGTGTCTGTTCTTGTTTCTTGTCACCGTCATTTGTTTGCGCGCTTTCTTTCACTGTCATTCTTGTGCGCGCGCCCCTCTTCCCGCCCAATGAGCCACGCCCTCCTTTGCACACGGGCCTCTGCACGGGCGGAGGTTGGGTCAATCACGGGGGAGGCACCTCGCAGGTCGGTGGAGGAGCGGCGCCAGCTGGTGATGAGGGTTCTGGTGGCAAAGCCGGTTGAGATTCCCTCGACGAGCTCCAACACCGGCAGCATCCGCAGCATCGCGTTCTCCCCGAAGGGCGATATGATCGCCGCCGGCCTCATCACCGGCACGGTGCGCAGTTGTGCTGTGATGACGCCGGCCTGAGAAAGCTAAATAAAGCTGCGAGTGGCTCCCTGTAAATTTCCAATTCTGTTTTCGGAGATGCGCGCTCCAAGGATCACTTTTGGACCGTTGATCTGTGCGTTGGGACAGCTGCGAGGTGGCCATCCGCTTTTTCAGTGGGTTAGACCAGTCCCTTTACCACACGTGTCAGCAAGCTGCGGTGCCGCCATCTGACCTCGCCCACTCGCGAACATGACAGTGCAAAGGGGGAAAGGCATACCGGAAAACCCCGCCGTGTGCGTACGACACATTCACCGCCAAAGTGCATTGACCCTCTCATTGCATATCTCCAAACCCTGATACGTGATTGGTTGGATGTGAGGTGTGCAGGTGTACATTCTGAGGGAGGACACGTTGGATGAGCTGCACGTGCTGGAGGATCGGAGGGAGTGGGTGAGCGATCTCAAATGGTCACCCAACGGCGACTACCTGGCAGTAGGCACCCATGACAGCTTCGTGGACATTTACGCCTCCGACCGGGTATGTCCCTGCTGCCCTTCATCGCCCCGAAGCTACAGGTAACTAATGTTGCTCTTGGGCCAAGCTCATGGAGACGGGCCTCCACGGCCTGCGGGGAAGTGCGCGAGCACGGCATCTCCAAAGTGGGCGCAATCACTCAGAGTCATCACAGCGCCGGGCAGTGGACTTTGGGCAGCTCTGTCAGGGACGCAGCACCAGCGCTCTCCTGTTCAAATGCAGTGTGCCGCCCGCCAGGTCTGTGGCGGGCAGTTGTTCGGTCTGTGGCGGGCAGTTGTTTGGTCAGCTGTTTGTTAGAGAGACGCCGGGGTCCCTGGAGGATAACTCAGGGGGGGTGTCTGCATCAGGGTTACAAGAGAGTGGGCACGTGCATGGGCCACAGCAGCTTCATAACACACATAGGTGCGCTCCCCACCAACCCTACCCGTGAATGCGCATTTTCTGCCCTTGCCCAGCCGCCACATACACAACCGGGAAATTTCCCGCTTGCTTCTGCCACTTGTGCTGCCCGCACTTGTTTGCAACGCCGCATACTCCAGGCACCCGTGAAGTCCGCGCCAATGCGTCACATGCTCTCTGTGGTGGTGCCTGCCATCACCGGGATACATCACCGGGGTAGCGACTGCTGCAGTTATTTGTGCCGCCCACACCGGGTTGTCCCATCACTCCAGGCGTTCGTGCCATCCACACTGGGGGGTCTTAAAATTTGGTCCGAGGGAGCGGGCAGACTGGTCATTGGATGGAACGCGGCTAGTGTCGAACTCCGGCGACTACGAGGTGCTCTATTGGCAGATGCCAAGTGGCGCGCGTATCTCAAATAGTAGCGACTGTAAGGTATAATGATCATCCCCCGGTCTGCCCCCCTCACTATTCCAAGGAAGCAGTAACTCCTCTCTGCCACACCCGTCACTGTTCACAACCACCTTCATATCGCAATAACGGTAGCTTCATCTCGGGCACGAAAGTCCCTGAGTCGAGGGCGCCACGTGGGCTCCCCGCGTTCATTCTCTACGGGCTCCACCACATCACATGAATATGCGTGTGATCCGTCAATTTGCTGCCTGCTGGCCGAAGAAAGCAGATACCGTGGCATGCGCACCTCTCTCCGCCTCCGCTTTCTCTCTTACTAATTTGGCATCCATCCGTGCAGGACGTAGAGTGGGCAAGCCGCACACGGGTGCTGAGCTGGCATAGCCTTGGAGTTTGGCACCGTGGATCAGATGGCTCTGATGTAAACGCAGTCGACTGCAAGCCAGGCGAAAGCAAGTGCCTCGCCACTGGGGATGACCGGGGCATAGTCAGCTTATTCCGTTACCCGGCTTTGGGTGGCCGACCGCGCCTCTATGGCGGTCACTCCTCTCACATCACAAACGTGCGCTTCAGCCCCTCCGGTACGCATTTGCTCCTCCATGGCCCACCTCTCGGCTCCTTGCACCCCGTACGCCATTATATGTTTCCATATATGTTATATATGTAGGCCATTATATGTTTCTCTATATGTTATATATGTACGCCATTATATGTTTCTCTGTGTTTTGTTCTCATTTTACCCTGTGGCACTATTCTGATGTCTTGTCCATGAGGCAACGAAGAATTGTGCTGTACCCCGTCGATGTATCCTGATGTGCCAACTTATCCATTAAAAGCAAAGGTAGAATCACCAATTGCGGATATGAGTGCAAATATGAATTCCTTTCCACAGACATTCTCTGATGGCTTTGTGCATTACTAAATATGAATTCCATTCCGCAGACATTCTCCGATGACTTGGTGCATTACTCTCAATCTCTGTCCCAATTGATGACCTAGTTCCTGTGCCGGGTTCTCGCAGGGAGTAAGCTGTTTTCTGCTGGCGGCGCTGATGCATGTTTCTGCTTGTGGAACGTGGTATGATTTGATGTTGTAAGGCTTAGGGTCACTCGCGATGTAGTGAATGAAGATTTGACAGCGCCCACTTGTGCAGCGTGATTGCAGTGTCTGCACACTTGTAGATATGTACATTTGTAAATATTGTGCCAACGATAGGAGTCGGCTGCTCGCAACATCCAGATCTCACGGATGCCTCTGTGACCAGAGATAATTTGGTCATGATGCTCATCAAATGTTGTTGAGTAGTTGAGAAGATAACTACAATGGTTTTCGGGTGGCTTCGAAATCGCGAACTCGGCGTCAGCAGTCTAACTCACTAACAACTAGACTGCATTGCAGCCTTATAATGCTGATCTACCTAAATTTTGGTATTAAATTATACCATACTCATTACATTTCAACTCTGTCCAGTGTATTATTTAAAAATATCATATTATTTTTGTGGGAGGCTACACTCCTGCTTCTTCTCTTCTTTACACTTTCGGGCTTATCTATTTCTAACTATTAAACGACCGCACGAGGCATGATTTCGATACTACGGCGGTCAACTATCCGGAATATGCTTTCTATATTCACTTCAGGTTATGCTTTCAATACAAATATACAGCGGTTACGGTTTCGTACTTTTTGTGTTACTCTTATCTCAGTTCAGTTCTCATCTCCGAAACTGGTTACACTTAGAGTTCTTATACATTCATGAACTCTCTCCATAACTCAACTATACTGAGTACTCCGTACAACAGGCTAGGCACCTCACATCAACATCATTCTGATCGGTCATCCGGGTTTTTTGAGTGTGCAGTTTTTTAACATATTTATTCGAATCGTGCCACTCCAGTATATGGGACACAACCCGATTCGGGTGCATTTTAGGAACATAATCCTCGCGACAAGTCATTTTTGAATCATTATACACGAGTGACGTCAGACTGTATAAATGACATGAAACGTGTTTTTCGTATCAGAATTCAGGAGTGACGTCATCCACGAGGTTTACGATATCAGTCGAGTATACTAAATTATCACTGGACGCGCTTTCCGGAACCGATCGGTGAGTATCGTGGCGTTCTTATATATTTTCACTTTTCGGATTCGACCGTATTGAAACGCGTGTAATATATAATTCATATTTTTGTGACTCGCGTTGCACATGAAGGAAATACGGTGAACGAGCTCGTGCTATAAATCGTCGTATCCAAGATTCGGCCGTTATCCTACGACAATAGTACAGCAGGCAGCAAATCGGTAAGTCTTGCGAATCATCGCGAATATATAACTAGTGTATAAATTCCGTGGCCTGATGCAATTTGAAATCGGCTGTAGGTCTTCTGTTGTCCGTCCAGTATCCTATAAATCAGCATATACAATATTCGGCCGTTATCATACTACAGTTATACGATGAGCTGCAAATGGATAAGTCATGCGGATCATCGTGGAAATATAAATATTACATAATTTCCGACCACCGATGCAATTTGGGATCTGCCGAAATTCGTCTATCGTCGTCCACTATTCGACAAATGACGGAAGTCGCATCGGGCAGCATCTTGGCTCGAAGAACCAAAGCGCCGTCCCGTGATTGGAGATCGAAATGATGCCCATCGGGCGCAATGCGCCGTTCATGCGGAAAACATTCGCTCAGTGACATTGACAGTCGAGTGAAGAAAAACATGCATCATCATCACCCGGTCTGTTCGTTGTGGTCATCGGTGAATTTGAATGCGCCGACGGAGGCAGAAATAAAATCGAATTCTATGCAGAGATAATTTCAAAAATTGCGGTCAAAGATGCAGCAGCAGCAGGAAATGATTTCGTTCACTGCGTTCTTAAACGCAGCTTCCTTGCGGAAATATATCAAGCGAATGAAATAAGGGCGCGAGGTAAGATTTTGTTCGTCGCTTGGAAACCCTCCCTAAAGGGAACTCAAATTGGCAACTGAGGGTTGCACTGCTTTCACAGCAAAACTCAGCGCGAAAGAGACAAGATGTTTCTATTTCACACACTTCAATTGGGTAATTTTACCGAAACTTGCGTTTTCCTTTTGGCCAAACTAAGTATTCTTCAAGTCGCAGATTTTTCAGCGCGACGCTTTTCTACCGCAACCGTTTATCTGACGAAATTTCTGAGAACGTCACGTTACTCTCCGTGAAAAATTACGACATGTAGCTACTTCGATTCATAATCGAAGTATTCACGAAAATCGTCCATGGGGCCTGTATTTGTGGCACACTGTGCCACAGTAGGAGGCCTTCCATGGTAGGCCAAAATTCCGAACATCGCATATCAAAGCGCGAGGAAGGAATTCGTTCCAATGGATGGAATTGAGAAGGTATGAGTCGTCGATCGTTCTATTTTAGTGGCATTAGCTCAAATCTAAAGAGCGCCGAACCAAGTTCGGAGATCTCAGTTGGACCTGAGATGCCACCTTTCATCACATTGCTGTGGCGCACTTCACGAAAATGAGGGTTAGAGCCCCTTACCTAGCAAGAGAGCGCTCCCTCGGGATCGTGAAGCTAATGAGCCCAGCATGTGAATTATCACATTGCTGTGGCGCACTTCACGAAACCGAGGGCAAGAGCCCCTTGCCTGGCAAGAGAGCGCTCCCTCAGGATCGTAAAGCTAAAGAGCCAAGCATGTGAGCTAAAGAGGCAAGCTTGCCAAAAAGGCAAGCTTGCCATCTGGGCAGTGCTGGGAACGGCACACCAGGTGAGATCAGAATTCTCCGATATTTATCCGTCTCCTCTTCGTACACATCTAATAGGGCATGGATAAGGTATTGGTATTTCCGTTCGCTGAGCTCCAAGCGCAGTCGAATAGCCAATCCGGTAGCTGCATCCCAACGCGCTTCAATTTTCCGGACAGTGCGTTTTTCAATTTTCCGGGACACTTCAGGAGTGCTTTTCACTGCTGCTTCTAGCACTCCACGATATGGGACCCGGCGAAGTAGCAACACGAGTGCTCGATGCGCATTGTGAGTAGAGCTGAAATTAGAGCTCAACCAGTCATCGATGTCCTTTGCCATGAGCTGAGCATATCGGACGTCGGTTTTGGCAAGTGTAGTTGTAGTTTGTGTTGCTACCCGCTCGTCAATAGTGGCAGCGGGAGTGACTGGTGCCCTTTCCTTACTGAGGGCTGACTTCAGGCGTCGATTCTCTGCTTGGAGCTTAGTGATGCGGGCCTCTAGCTCAATGACTTTCTCCGCGAGTTGAGATCTTGAATCCTCAACTGCAGCAAATTGAACCCGAAGTGTCTGAAGAGAAGCTGCTGTAGTTTGTGGCCGTGTTGTGACAGGCGGTTCGGCAGCATCAGCACCGTCATCACCGTTTGCACCGTCACCAGCGCTCTTGCTCGCTTGTGCTTGAATGTTGTCAGCCCCCTTTAAAAACGGGGCACCTGGCTTCTTTTTTGGTGGCATATCCGAACAGGGTTTTCAACTATTTGTAGTATGTGAAGTGAGAGGGCTAACACTGTATTTTGGCCCTATATATGTTAAACCGTGGCATACACGCTTTATGGGAGCAGTCAATAGTGTGTAAACTCAGGGTTTCCGTCCATAACCCTGTGCGCATGGGTTGCACAACATATGCACAACTTCATAAACATATGTACCATTGGAAACATATGATGCCTACATGTATTTAACATTATAGGATAATTTGTGCCCGATGTACATCATCCGACAAGCCCCATTTGCACAGGATGCAAATGACCCTTGTTGCATGGTGATAGTTGCATTGGGTACCCTAACTGTTGTACCATTTTATGATAATTTATTGCGATTCAGCAAAATCGGATATTACCATCGAATTTCTCGACATCAAGTTACTTTAAAACGCCTAACATGTGACCTATATATGAATATATTATGTAAGTTAATGAACCCTAACCCAAAATCGTTTTTAGACCCCCCGTAGGTGCGATGTGATATTTCCCATCTCCACTATCACATTCGCGCGACTCCGGAAAAGTTTTCTCCTCCGGAAAATTTCTCATCACCGGAATGACTCTCCTCTCCGTGCTATCGTTCGCGTGCCTCCGGAATCGATTTCTCCCATCTCCGGAATATTTCCCATCTCCGCTATCACATTCGTGTGACTCCGGAATAGTTCTCTCCCGCCGGAAAAATTCTCATCTCCGGAATGACTCTCCTCTCCGTGAAATTCGCGTGACTCCGGAATATTTCTCATCTCGTCCAAAATATTTCCCATTGCGAGAAAGACAGATCCTACTGTCCGGCTAAGCTCGCTAAAGATCAAACAGATAATCAGATAACTAGTGTCCGGCCGAGGCTTTATGCTCTCGGAAACCCGGACAGTGAAATAAGACCGTACTACTGTACTGTACTACTGTACAGTACAGTGCTAGGATGTTACGGACACGATAAGGATGCAGGGTCAGGCTAGGGGCTAGCCAGAGCCCATAATAACTAAGCCTAAACCCGAAGTCCAGCACACCACCCGTGGGTGTGACTGCCTAGCAAAGCAGGTACAGGATAAAAACAACCACGAAATAATAAACAAACACCTACGTGTACCTCGGTGGAAACTGATCACTGCTAGCTGGGTGCCGGGGTCTTGACCCGGTCATCCCACTACTGGGCTAAAGATAATCAAGCTGCCAGGATAATTGCTAGGAAACTCAGCCACTTTGAGGCTGGTCAGCAGTGCCGAGTTCAGCGGTCGGATGCAAAGTAAACAAGAACCCCGAAGTGAATTGTAAGTTGTCCGTCACAAATTGAGCACCACCAGGCCCAAGCGGGCAAGGTGGATCCACAGCAGAAAGTAAAGTGACAGAAGATCGCAAAGATTCCAAAAACACCGAAGAACTTAAATAAGTAGAATCCCACGGCGGTGTGAGCATTGAAGAAGAGGACACAAGAACTCCATCATCTGGCGGCCAATCACGGATGCCTGCAGTACCAAGCGGCGGAATCGGAACAAACTGAGTCCCCGCATACCGGTGGACGGTGGCTCCGGGCTCAACCAGGCCCCTGTCACCACCGCCCACGGTACCCAGGGACGCCGTAGCGCTGGCCAGCAGAGAACAACAAAGCACAGAAGTCATCAATGCACATCGGAGAAAGCTCGGCGGAGTCCGCGGACGGTACATCGGAGTCAGAGTGGCTACTGGCGATGCTCTCCCGTCAGAGTCATGCTCAAGAGTGCCGAAGGAGCCAAAAGCCACTTGCTGCCCGCCGTCAGAGCCATTGTCAGAGCCTTGGTCACCGTCAGAGACCTCAGAGCCAATGTCAGAAGCCTCAATCCTCATGCCTGCAAACAACGGAGCTGGTGCAGAGCCGGAGACGCCAAGCTGGAGCGACGGGGCAGAGTCAGGTAAGCCGAGAGAGTCAGGGATTACCACCGGCGGGTCATGAGCCGCAGGCACACCACCAGCCACGAGTGCAGAGGGATGCCGAACCGCAGGCGGTGGCGGCATCGAGTCCCGAGCACCCGAGTGGAACGTGGCCAGACCAAACTGAGCCATGCCGTCATCGTCAGGCACGGTGGCGGAAGCCGCCGCATCCTGAAAGTGCCGCAGAGAGGTGGGCTCAGCTGTCACAAATGAATGTGCGGACAGCTCACACACCTCTGGACGGCCCTCCATAGTGCAGAGTGACTCGAAGGCCTGCTCATCGTCAGCGTCGTAGAACCGCTGGAAACGAACAGCCAAGCAGTCAGACTCATAGTCCTCGACTGCACCACAATAGTGGGCAGACTGAGGACCGCCGTTGGGGCATTCAGCATGCCAGTGCTTCAAACCACTTTGTGCACACTCCGCATTTCTGCAGTGAGGCACGAAGGCACCGCTCTTCTTGTCAAATGAGACAGGAGGAGTAGCGGTGCCAAGCGGTTTAACACCAGCACGATGAAGCTTTGCAGCAGAGCGGGGAAGGTGTTTGCCCGTAGGCGGTGACCCTTGCCGCTTCTGCCGCTTTAGGTCACGAATGTCCTGCTGCATGCTCTCCAGCTGCTTCCGCAGACTGGACAACGCCGCAGCCAGGTCAGACGCGCCATCGCCGAATGACAAAGCAGAAACAGGGGTGTCAGAGACTTTCAGGCCGTGGCGGAACTGCTCCCGCACACGAGCCTGAATAGTCAAAAGAGACACGCCCTGCCGCTGGTCAGCCCGAGCCAAGGAGTTTCTTAGCCAAATCACGGAACAAAGCCGAATTGCCGAGAGCCTTGAGAAATTGCCGCTTCACCGCGTCCTCTGGCAAGTTGTGGGAACGCTGAACGTCCCGCAACAGGCCATTGAACTCACGGATGCCGCGGTCAGGATCTCCGCTGCTGGGGATGCGAACCGCCAGCAGCGACTCAAAAGAGTCAAAGGGCTCTGAGCGTTCCTGGAGCATGCGTACCACCTCTAGGGCAGCACGCTTGCCATCTCCAGGAACGTCAGACCCAGAGGCCTCAAGCCAATCACGAGCAGGCGAGCCAGGCCGAGCCAGAAACGTCAAAGCCGAGAGCAGCAGCTCATTCGCCTCATGCCTAGCCTCAACAACCATGTTAGCCAGGTCAAAGAGGGTGCGAGAAAGACAGATACTACTGTCCGGCTAAGCTCGCTAAAGATCAAACAGATAATCCAATACGACTAGTGTCTGGCCGAGGCTTTATGCTCTCGGAAACCCAGACAGTGAAACAAGACTGTACTACTGTACTGTACTACTGTACAGTACAGTGCTAGGATGTCACGGACACGATACGGAAGCAGGGTCAGGCTAGGGGCTAGTCAGAGCCCATAATAACTAAGCCTAAACCCGAAGTCCAGCACACCACCCGTGGGTGTGACTGCCTAGCAAAGCAGGTACAGGACAATACAGCCACGAAATAATAAACAAACACCTAACATTCACTTCGGTGGAAACCGATCACTGCTAGCTGGGTGCCGGGGTCTTGACCCGGTCATCCCACTACTGGGCTAAAGCTAATCAAGCTGCCAGGATAATTGAAGTAAACTCAGCCACTTTGAGGCTGGTCAGCAGGGCTGAGTTCAGCGGTCGGGATGTAAGTACAGAAGAATCCCGAAGTGAATTGTAAGCTGCCTGTCACAAATTGAGCACCACCAGACCCAAGCGGGTAAGGTGGATCCGTAGCTGAAAGCAAAGTAACAGAAGACGGTAAACATTCCAAAACCACCGAAGAACTCAAATAAGCAGAAACCCACGGCGGTTTGAGCATTGAAGAAGAAGACAGAAGAATTCCATCATCTGGCGGCCAATCACGGATGCCTGCAGCAGCAAGTGGCGGATTTGAAGTAAAGAGATCTCCAGCAGACCGACGGACGGTGGCTCCGGGCTCAACCAGGCCCCTGTCACCACCGTCCACGGTAACCAGAGATGCCGTAGCGCCGGCCAGCAGGGAACAACAAAGCACAGAGGTCATTAATGCACAACGGAGAAAGCTCGGCGGAGTCCGCGGACGGTACATCGGAGCCAGACTGCCACTGGCCGCTGGCAATGCTCCCCCGTCAGAGTCATGCTCAAGAGTGCCGAAGGAGCCAAAAGCCACTTGCTGCCCGCCGTCAGAGCCATTGTCAGAGCCTTGGTCACCGTTAGAGACTTCAGAGCCAATGTCAGAAGCCTCAATCCTCATGCCAGCAAACAGCGGAGCCGTCGCAGAGCCGGAGATGCCAAGCTGGAGTGACCGGACAGAGTCAGGCAAGCCAAGAAGAGGGTCAGGGATTACCACCGGCGGGTCATGAGCCGCAGGCACACCACCAGCCACGAGTGTAGAGGGATGCCGAACCGCAGGCGGTGGCGGAATCGAACCCCGTGCACCCGAGTGGAACGTGGCCAGACCAAACTGAGCCATGCCGTCATCGTCAGCTGCCGCATCCTGAGCGGAAGCCGCCGCATCCTGAAAGTGCCGCAGAGATGTGGGCTCAGCCGTCACAAAAGAATGCGCCGACAGCTCGCACACCTCTGGGCGACCCTCCATCGTGCAGAGCGACTCGAAGGCATGCTCATCCCCAGCGTCATAGAACCGCTGGAAACGAACAGCCAGGCAGTCAGTCTCATAGTCCTCAACTGCACCACAATAGTGGGCAGACTGAGGACCGCCGTTGGGGCATTCAGCATGCCAGTGCTTCAAACCACTTTGTGCACACTCCGCATTTCTGCAGTGAGGCACGAAGGCACCACTCTTCTTGTCAAACGAGACAGGAGGAGTAGCGGTGCCAAGCGGTTTAACACCAGCACGATGAAGCTTTGCAGCAGAGCGGGTAAGGTGCTTGCCCGCAGGCGGTGACCCTTGCCGCTTCTGCCGCTTCAGGTCACGAATGTCCTGCTGCATGCGCTCCAGCTGCTTCTGCAGACTGGACAACGCCGCAGCCAGGTCAGACGCGCCATCGCCGAATGACAGAGCAGAAACAGGGGTGTCAGAGACTTTCAGGCCGTGACGGAACTGCTCCCGCACACGAGCCTGAATAGTCAAAAGAGACACGCCCTGCCGCTGGTCAGCCCGAGCCAAGGAGTTTCTTAGCCAAATCACGGAACAAAGCCGAATTGCCGAGAGCCTTGAGAAATTGCCGCTTCACCGCGTCCTCTGGCAAGTTGTGGGAACGCTGAACGTCCCGCAACAGGCCATTGAACTCACGGATGCCGCGGTCAGGATCTCCGCTGCTGGGGATGCGAACCGCCAGCAGCGACTCAAAAGAGTCAAAGGGCTCTGAGCGTTCCTGGAGCATGCGTACCACCTCTAGGGCAGCACGCTTGCCATCCCCAGGAACGTCAGACCCAGAGGCCTCAAGCCAATCACGAGCAGGCGAGCCAGGTCGAGCCAGAAAAGTCAGAGCCGAAAGCAGCAATTCATTGGCCTCATGCCTAGCCTCAACAGTCATGTTGGCCAAGTCAAACAGGGGAGCAAATGCCTGTGACTGGAGTAGAAATTGTGTGCGCAGCTCATGCATGATTTGTGAAAAAATGTCGACTGCTTCTGTCTCTGTTCCAGCGAAGCGCTCCGATTTGTCTCCGAGAATTTTCGTGGCAACGACTTTGGCGACCTTTCTGTCAAAATTGTCTCGGGCTAACTGTTGACACTCCTCAAGAATCTCTCTCGCAGCTGCGGTGGTCGGAGCTGGCAGCTGCGGCGTGTGGGGTGTCGCAGAGTGCTGCGCACCCACATCATCGAAAATCGTTTCTAATCTACGGACGCGAGACCGCGTCATTCTATTCGCCGTGGTAGCCATGATGTAGAGACAACGGAAGAGTTGAGCTAGCGAGGGTGGCGGTATAAGATAACCCACAGCGGCCAGACAGTTTGTAGAAGTCTCAGCAGAATAAGAGATCACAGAACGAAAGTCACAGGTCGTAAGCGAAATGAGAGCGGCCAAAATATGTCACGCGTGGAACGACCTCGCCAGAGCCAGTGGCGCACGAAACAAATCAACTCTCGCTGCGACGATACTGCTGTAAAAAAAACAATCCGTCACCAACTGCTGATCTCCTGTGCAGCGAAGGCGAGCACAACGCGTGCCGCCATCACTGCCATGCTAAAAGGCCATACCGTGGGAATAACACACCACCGCCCAAGTGGGCGCTCAACCCCTCCTACGTCCTACTTAGCCGAACATGGCAACAGCAAGGCGCTGTGCCATCAGAATCACCGGAAAGCCGGTGCGGGCCATAACCTGCGAGAAAGACAGATACTACTGTCCGGCTAAGCTCGCTGAAGATCAAACAAATAATCCAATAACTAGTGTCTGGCCGAGGCTTTATGCTCTCGGAAACCCAGACAGTGAAACAAGACTGTACTACTGTACTGTACTACTGTACAGTACAGTGCTAGGATGTCACGGACACGATACGGAAGCAGGGTCAGGCTAGGGGCTAGTCAGAGCCCATAATAACTAAGCCTAAACCCGAAGTCCAGCAGAGGGGAGCAAACGCCTGTGATTAAAGTAAAAACTGCGCGCGAAGCTCATGCATTAGCTGTGAAAAAATGTCCACTGCGTCTGCCTCTGTTCCAGCGAAGCGTCCCGATTTGTCTCCGAGAATTTTCGTGGCAACGACCTTAGCCACTTTTCTGTCGAAATTGTCTCGAGCAAGCTGCTGACACTTCTCAAGAATCTCTCTCGCAGCTGCGGTGGTCGGAGCTGGCAGCTGCGGTGTCTGGGGTGTCGCAGAGTGTTGTGCACCCACATCATCGAAAATCGTCTCTAATCTACGGACGCGAGACCGCGTCATTCTATTCGCTGTAGTAACCATGATGGAGAGACAACGGAAGAGTCGAGCTAAGCAGGGTGGTGGTATAAGATTCCCACAGCGGCCAGATAACCCGTAGAAGTCTCAGCAGAATAGAACGAAAATCACAGGTCGTAAGCGGAAATGAGAGCGGCCAAAACAAGTCACGCGTGGAACGACCTCGCCAGAGCCAGTGGCGCACGAAACAAATCAACTCTCCTTGCGACGATACTGCTGCGGAAAAAGTCCATTATAATCTACTGATCTCCTGCGCAGCAAAGGCACGCATAACGCGCGTTGCCCTCACCGCCAGGCCAAAAGTCCATGCTGTGGCAATAATACACCACCGCCCAAGTGGGCGCTCAACCCCTCCTACGTCCTACTTAGCCGAACATGGCAACAGCAAGGCGCTGTGCCATCAGAACCACCGGAAAGCCGGTGCGGGCCATAACCTGCGAGAAAGACAGATCCTACTGTCCGGCTAAGCTCGCTAAAGATCAAACAGATAATCAGATAACTAGTGTCCGGCCGAGGCTTTATGCTCTCGGAAACCCGGACAGTGAAATAAGACCGTACTACTGTACTGTACTACTGTACAGTACAGTGCTAGGATGTCACGGACACGATAAGGATGCAGGGTCAGGCTAGGGGCTAGTCAGAGCCCATAATAACTAAGCCTAAACCCGAAGTCCAGCACCCATCTCCACTATCACTCATGGGAGTGCCAACTTTCTCCCCCCATAAGGGGGGAACAGTGGTGCCCCCTGTGTCACCCCTCGCCTGGTAGGATGTCACTTGCAGTGCCTGCCTGTTTGCTCCGCGAGTGTGTCACGGTCCTGCCAGCTTAAGTCCGACCATCTTTATTGTTATATCTGACTTTAGCCGAGAACCGAACCGCCGAAACCCTACCGCGCTGCATTTCATTTTTAGTGACAGGCATATATATCAATAATATTTGCGGCTTTCACATCAATCACATTCACGTGACTCCGGAATATTTGGCATCTCCTCCAAAATATTTCCCATCTCCACTATCACATTCGCGTGACTCCGGAATATTTCTCATCTCCGGAATATTTCTCATCGTTTCCGGAATGACTCTCCTCACCGTGACATTCGTCGCGTGACTCCGGAAAAGTTCTCATCTCCGGAATTACTCTCCTCTCCGTGACACGATTCGCGTGACTCCCGAAGATTTGGCATCTCCTCCAAAATATTTCCCATCTCCACTATCACATTCACGTGACTCCGGAATATGTTTTATTTCCGGAATACGATTTGCCATCTCCACTATCACGCATTCGCGTGACGACTCAGAATATTTCTAACTTCCGGAATATTTTTGCAGTGCATTTTCTTTTCGGCAGAATTTAATGGTGTAACGAAATTATCTTACCCCACGAGTTTTAGTTTTGAGAAATCTCGAATTGGGTCAAATAAAATCGCTTGAGACTCGTCTAAAAATGTGTCGTTACGTGTACCCGGGCCACCCTTGACCGGCGAAGTGTTTGATGCGGCCTCTATCAGCTCGATGGCGCGAACCATCAGCATAAATTGTCTTCATATTGCGCGGTGTGTAATGATGGTTTATAGTGGATTGTGGAAAGTGGGCGCTTTTAGGGCCTAAAAGCGCCTGGGTACAGTGCTCTTAACACTTAAGGCTGAGGGGCAGTGCTTTGCGGTTCAGATGGTCTTCATAGCGCTAGCGCCGCGCGGTATGACAGCGACATCGACATGAAAATGTGATGACATGACATGACATGACATGACACGACATGACACGACATGACATAACTTGCCACGACGCGACGCGACGCGTACTTGTAGCTCCGCTCCGCTCCGCTCCGTCGCGTCGCTGATGACAGACTGACGGATGACGAGTTGACTCGCGCACCAGAATTCATGAGAAAGAGTTCGAATGCTCATAACAATTTTGGATTGCCGTTGGGCTAAAGGAGACTGTCGGCTGACGAACGTGCGCCCAGCAGCGGGTCTTGTCAGCCGTCAGTCTTCTTTTCGTTTTCGTGCTGCGTGCTTTTTCGGATACTTTTTGAAATTTTAGAACACGCTGATACGACTTGTGTATGTTACAGGTTGGGTTCGCTGGAACTCGCGAGAAAGTAGTTTGGGCGCGCGGCTCCAATTTTGAAGTTGGTAAGGCGGGTGCTCTTCTTTTTGCGGGTGCTTCTCCTTCCTTGGACAGAAATCTCTCGCATTAGCTAGTCCGATCACACTTTCCTCGCTGTTTGTTTTCTGTGGCTCACTGACTAATTTCAGCGTTTCTTACGTGTGCAGGCTTAGACACGTCAGAGGTCTCCCTGCGGAAGCAATCATCGAACGTGGAACGACACAGGTGAGTTTTCTTTTTCCTTAAAAGTCCCCATGCTCATAGCGTTTTGCCAGGTTTGTTCAATTCCTTTTTCATCGTGATGTTTCGACATCACCACCTTCGGCGCAGTGCGTCGAAGGTGAATTTTGTGAAATATGACTTCCGTATGCTGAGTGCAGTTGCCTTTTTCGCAGGTGCAAGGCGACGTGCAAAGAAGAGCCAGAATGCTGACTTATTTTAGCGAAACTAGATTAGACTTGCCTCTGACCTGAGTAATTGACTGTAACACTGATATGTGATAGTAACTGTAATAGACCATCTTAAATATGTAAGATTTGTTTTTCTTTGAATATTTGTAACGCGTTTCGATAGTGTCCGAGCATTTGAATACTGTGTTGTAACTCATCTTGATCACTTCCAAGCATATGTTTCGACCTTTCGGCTAACTTGTCGGTGCCACGCATCGAGACAGAGGCACTCAGCCGTGGATTGCATCTACGGCTGAATGTTAGTGTGCTTATCGAGACAGTAGCACTCAGGTGTAGACTAGCTATTACATATATACGTATGCTGCTAACATATAGCTACAACATATACCCGTAGATATGTAGGTCCAACATAATACCCGTAGATATGTTGGACCTACATATATGCGGCATAACTTCGGAATATGTTAGTTTCCGCAGGTATGTCGGATCCACAAATATGCAGCATACTTACACGATATGTGATATGCTGCATACTTACGGAACCTGGAGTGTTAGTGTGCATGATTGCGGAGGGTGCATATTTCTCGAAAATATGCGGAGGGTGCATATTTCTTGAAAATATGCGGAGGGTGCATATTTCCCGTATACATACCGTTTGTATCTTGAATGTGGCAAATTTACATAAGCTATATTCTGTTGTAAATTTACATAACCCGGAGTGATAGTAGGCATATTTACAGCATCTGTCTAAAACCCGAAAATCTACGTAGACTATGCGGGTCGAAAAAACCCGGATGGTCCTACTGTACTCCATACTGAGTACTCTTATAGTTGTAGTTGCGTTTTGTACGTTTAACGCGCGGGGCTCAATATTCTTTTTGACCGCGCAGGGCTCAACACACTTCCAAGTCAATCTGTTGACACCATATCCCCCACAAACTCGTGAGGCGTTGCAAGATGCCATTGCCCCTACCCTGCGACTACACACTCAAACACATCCCCATGGATACATATTACCACCCACGACCCCATCCCGCCATTCCCGCTCATCCCTCTAACCCAACCGCCCCACGCCACCCTCCTCGGCCTCGGCCTCCCGTGGCCAACCCCTCAGGCCACCCCACCTCCACAGCAGGAGTTCGATGCCAACCGACCCTTAGGGTTTATAAAATATTCTGATTTTCACTAAAAATCATCTTTGTCGCCTGAATTCAGGAAGGTTTATGGGGGTTTTTGTGTTAAGAAAACATAAATTTTTAATTGAACTTGTACAATATTTCACGCATTTTTAAGCTAATTTTGTTTTTGGAAAATCGGTAGCAAAATGATACTTTTTACGTCTGCTTTCATGAAATATTTTTGGGGGTTCATCGATGAACCATTATATTTTTTTTTACTTTTATATGATTTTCAGGCCTTTTGGGGTTTTAAAAATTTAAAAATTTTGGGAAAAAAACCAGTTGTTTTCTACACTTTCAGGAATATCTTTGGTTGGCTTTGTTCCTATTTTATGGGGGTTGCCCCGTTTTTTCCCCTTATTTCAGGCATAAAACAGCCGACAACCGCTAGGTTAAGGCTGGCACTGGTTTTACCACTGGTAATACCTTTACCCATATTACCCGGTAATTTTACCGGTAATACCAAGGCCCGCATAATCCTTTACCATGCTCTAGTGTGGTAAAGTGCCAAATTCCCAAAATCCTTTACCATTGGTAATACCATTTTGATATTGCAATTGGTATTACCACCTGGAATCACAATTTTACCCCATTTTACCCCATTTTACCCCTGTGTGACCATGAATCCGTGACTACCATACCAGGTTACCAGCCACCATCCATGGGTAGTGGTTCCATGAATTCATCTCATCGAAACTTCACTGAACATTTTCGTTGACGGGCCTGCGTGGCGGTGCCATTCCATATAGAAATGTCGGAATCGGACATTTGGGGCAGTGCGCAAAAGTGTGCGTATAGATAATGTACTCGTGGGGGCAGTGCGCAAAAGTGTGTGTAGAGAGAATGGCCTCGTGGGCAAGGTTTTGAGGGTCAGTCGCACGTCGGTATTACCACGGTATTACCCGATAAAGTATTACCGGTAATTTTACCGGTATTACCAAGGCCGAAAATCCTTTACCCGGTAAAATGCCAGCCTTACGCTAGGTCACCAACTCCAGTTACGACGCGCGCCCGGACTTCTCTTAAATACCGAAGAACACGGACAGAAAAAATTAAACACGCAAACACTTAACCACGTACTTTGTGGCAATTACGCTAAGAAATGTCTGAAGAACAGCCAGCGGTAGTTGAGGTGTACCCAGAGGTGATTAATGTGCTTTGGATGCGTGCGCGTTTACAAGCGGAAGCGGATTATATTGAGTTTTACCGAACCAGAATACAGTTTAACACCTGGAACTGGTTACAAGTGTGGCCGCTGTACATCCACGGCCGCACAACAACCGAAAGAACAGGTGTGAGGCACTTGGTATACTGGTACGAGATCGGCCGGTACGACGACGAATATCCACCGCGGCCGTGGCAACAGTGGAATGACACTCGCGGCTTTGGTGTTTTGACGTACGAAGCGTTAATGGAGCTGAGCAGTGACTTGCTGCGGGAGGATGACGGAAGGTGTCCGTTTTGTTGGCGCAGTTTCAGAATATGCAGCTTAGTTAGAATGTTTGATTTGGACGCTTGTACCATTGACTAGATTAGAACGCGTCCGGAAATAAGTTAAGCAGCAAGAGCTTCGTAACCCTAAATAGCAACACCTTTATATTATTCACGTAAAATATAAAGCTTCAAATCAATATTCAAAGCAAAGTTACCGGCGCGCATGTTTTGCCTCCAGAGTTTAACACGACTTTACCCTTTCTTGTGCCCTTCGCCCCATCGCCTACTCGTCTTCGTGCATTGACCAACTACGTTCTCCATTGGTTTTTCACGTGCTTTCGCGGACCACTACTAACCACAAGTCCCGGTGGCCGGCCCCCCAGTTCGGTTCAAAACATACTTCTCGCCAAGATCCCTAACTAACTTTTACATTATCCCTGGACACTCAATCGCATATTTCCCAACGTGTGGTACCTGTGGAAAAACAATCACGTTAGTCCAAAGCCCAACAAACCGTGCCAATGCAAACAACAATGTCGCTTTCGTACCTGAGTTACTGCTCTTGAAAGGTCAAGGCCCCAGCTCCAAGCCGTTGTTCCCTAGTTAGTGACAACCCATGTGCCACAACCAGGTCCGTAGGTGAAGGCGGTACATCACAGTAGTTGGGCAATACCGTAGCGCAACACTGGTGGAGAAGACAGAATTGAAACTTGTGCTTTACCCACTGACCATTCACCTTGCGCCGACCCATGACCACCACCCTTGGGCCATCCTTTGAAAGGATGGGCTGGGATTGCTTGTGGGTCTTCGCTGTCACGCACTCTAGAAGCCAGATGGCCAGTGGCCCAAGCTTGAAAGACTGGGCCGTCGAGTATGAAATAAATGTAATGAAGTAGCTTGTGTACTCAAAGGTGTATCTATTTTTGTGGATTTGTTGATTTTTCTTTTTGAATTTGCCTCCTGCTTTCTAGCCTTGTGAAAGTCTACCTTTTTTTTAATGTGCGGTTCATGGTACTTGCCTTGAATGCTTGAACCGACCCTTGGACTTATCATGAGTGTCCCCCCATCGATTCAGGATCGTTCCAGTACTTGGAGCGTTCCCGGATCGTTCCTGTACCTGGAGCGTTCCAGGATCGTTCCCGTACCTGGAGCGTTCGAGGATCGTTCCCGTACCTGGAGCGTTCCAGGATCGATCCCGTAAGAAACTTCCCTCCCGGGATCGATCCCGTTCCGGATCACGAAAAGAACGATCCCGGATCGCCTCGCCATTTTCCAGATGATGTGTTTGGCATGTACGTGCACAGCTCGCCGTTAATGGAATTGGGAGGTCGCTGTGTATCAATCGTGTAAATGCTTTTTGACACCTAACCCCCTATATTGTTTGCCCATACCCCTTACCCCCTCCTTCTTTTAGGGTTTTGTGGCTCCCTCCTTCTCCGTGCTTGCCTTTGTATGTATGTTTGGCATGTACGTACTGGCTCTCACCGTTATGGAATTGGGAGGTCGCTGTGTGTCAATCGTGCAAATGCTTTTGACGCAACCCCCCTTCCTATATTGGGCCCCTTCCATACCCCTTACGCCTCCCCCCTTGCCCCTTCTTTTAGGGTTTTTGTGCAAGCTCCCCTCCCTTCTCCGTGCTTGCCTTTGTGGCCTGTGTTTGGCATGTGCATTGCACAGCTCTCACCGTTTATGGAATTGGGAGATCGCTGTGTATCAATCGTCACAAATGCTTTTTTGACACCTAGCCCCCCTATATTGGGCCCCTTCCATGCCCCTTACCCCCCTCCCTTCTTTGGGGTTTTCGTACTAAACTCCCCCTCCCTTCTCCGTGCTTGCCTTTGTGGCCATGTGTTTGGCATGTACGTACACAGCTCTTGCCGTTTATGGATTTGGGAGGTCGCTGTGTATCCAATCGTGCAAAAATGCTTTTTGACACCTAACCCCCCCTATATCCCTATGCTGCTCCGGTTGGTTTTTGGAACCATAGTCGAAGATTGTGATGGCTCAAGGCGACATATAGGGGCCTCCTGGGGACCCCATTTCCAATTGTCTTGCATGTACACATTGGGTTAGGAGTGATCTCGAAGAATTTGTGTTGGTGTTGCGAATTTTGGCTGCCAAGGTTTTAATTTAGGGACGATATTGCTAACAAGGGCGTGGGCTTCCCCAAGGGGATAAATCTTGCCCACCCCACGCTCCCACCCAACGCATGTGTCAACCTATTCAGGACCGAGTCAATGCATGGCAGGTACACACCACCGTACTACAACACGAGCCAAAATATACAAACACGTTGCACCATTTAAACCCACCGAATCTACATCGTGCGACTACGTTTAACGCGCAGGGCTCAACATTCTTTTTGGCCGCGCAGGGCTCAACACACTTCCAAGTCAATCTGTTGACACCATATCCCCCACAAACTCGTGAGGCGTTGCAAGATGCCATTGCCCCTGCCCTACGAATACAAACTCAAACACATCCCCATGGATGTATATTACCACCTACGACCCCATCCCGCCATTCCCGCTCATCCCTAACCCAACCGCCCCACGCCACCCTCCCACTCAGCGCTCAGCCTTAAATCCCACACCCCCCTGTGGGCAATCCCTCAAGCCACCCCACCTCCACAGCGGAAGTTCGATGCCAACCGACCCATGGCGTTAATACAAACTCAAACACATCCCCATGGATGTATATTACCACCCACGACCCCATCCCGCCATTCCCGCTCATCCCTAACCCAACCGCCCCACGCCACCCTCCCACTCAGCGCTCAGCCTTAAATCCCACACCCCCCAGTGGCCAACCCCTCAGGCCACCCCACCTCCACAGCAGGAGTTCGATGCCAACCGACCCATGGCGTTAATACAAACTCAAACACACCCCCATGGATGTATATTACCACCCATGACCCCATCCCGCAATTCCCGCTCATCCCTAACCCAACCGCCCCACGCCACCCTCCCACTCAGCGCTCAGCCTTAAATCCCACACCCCCCTGTGGCCAACCCCTCAGGCCACCCCACCTCCACAGCAGGAGTTCGATGCCAACGGACACATGGCGTGAATACAAACTCAAACACATCCCCATGGATGTATATTACCACCCACGACTCCATCCCGTTAATCCCAATCGCTCTAAGGTAGCTTATACCGACCCTACCGTGTGTTGATGGCATTTTTAATTGGCCCCATTGCACCCATTCGTTTAACTCAAATTGCGCGTGTTACACCCCGACCCCACCACCAAAAATTCTTCCTTTGTGGGTATTTAAGCTCCCCCTAACGTGGCTTACTCTGCCTTGTCCATACGCGCCTTCCACCGCCCGAAAAGCGCAAGGAGGAACTTACACGCCATATATGGCGTGTGGAGCTGCATATGGATATTGGGC